>JAJPUD010012640.1:0-42423 GCA_023553655.1 Myrmecobius fasciatus | reverse complement strand
TTTTTTTTTCCCATTTCACCAATTTTGTTTATTCAGTTAATTGGTATCTTTTTCATATCTCTTTTATAGGGAATTATATCTTTCTTGCAATGATCTCAATTCATTTCCCCATTTTTCTTCTAACCCTATTTTCAGATTCTTTATGTAGTCTTCCAGGAAAGCTTTGTGAAATGGGAACCAGCTCATGATTCCCTTTTTGGCTTCCTCTGGAGTTGCTTTACTTTTATGAACTTCAGAATCTAAGGTCTGTTCTTCTCTCTCTCCATAAAAGCTGTCCATGGTGAGAGTTCTTTTTTGTTTCTATTCATTAAAAAAAAAAAACCAAAAAACAAAACAAAAAAAAAAAAAAAACTTGAGTTTTGTTTAAAGCAGAGGAAAGACAGCTGCTTTAATTTGCCCTGGGGTAGTTTGACTGACTGACTTCTGGTCCTGGGCAGTCTGTGCTAGGTACAAGTGTTTGCAGTGGGTTACAAACAATCTTTTACAAAAGGCAGATCTGCCAAAGCACTGGCTTGCAAGTAGGGCAGGGTAGCCCAAGAGTCTCACAGAAACTATCAAGGCTCTTAAAATCTACCATGCTGAGTCCCAGCCTGGCTTCCTGCCCTTTTCCGGAGCTGCCTTCTGAGCACGGCAAACTGCCCCCTTGCCCGTCTGAAACAGACCTGTTCTGAAGCTCTTCAAAGGTAACTCTTTTGGGAATGTGTTATAGTCCAAATATTTTGTGAGTTCTTTGATGTAAAAATCAGTTTAGAAGCTTTATCTGCTGTTGGTTTGAAAGAAGGTCACAGGAGGTCACAGAGAGTCATGTCTTCACTCTGCCATCTTGGCTCCTCCTCCTGTTTTGGCTTGTTTCACTCAATATCAGTACATGTAAATCTTTCCAGGCCTTTCTAAAATCAGCTTGTTCATAATTTTTATAGAACAATAATATTTCATTATGTTTGTATACCACAATTTGTTTAACCATTCCCCAATTTATGGGCATTGACTAATTTTCTAATTCTTTGCAATCACAAAAAGATCAGCTACAAACAATTTTGCAAATTTGGGTCCTTTTCCTTCCTTTATCATTTCCTTGAGATACAGAATAAAAATAGCACTAATAGGTAAAAAAAGGTATGCACAGTTTGATAACTTTTTTTTTTTTTTGCTTTTTTGCTGAGGCAATTGGGGTTAAGTGACTTGCCCAGGGTCACACAGTTAGGAAGAGTTTGATAACTTTTTGAGCATTGTTTCAAATTGCTCTACAGAATGGTTGGATCATTTCACAATTATACCAACAATACATTAGTGTCCCAGTTTTCCCAAATTTCCCCCAACAATTATCATTATCCTTTCCTGTAATTTTAGCCAGTCTCATGGTTTGAGGTGTTTTAATGTGTAGTCCTCTACTCAATAGTGATTTAGAACATTTTAATATAATTATAGATGGCTTTAATTTTGTCATCTGAAAATTGTTTTTTCATATGCTTTAATAAGTTATCAACTGGGGAATTTCCCTAAAAGTTTTGAAAAAAAACATTAATCCTGGATTAAGTTAATACCAAAATATGAGGGAGCACACAGGAATTTAGTCTCTTCTTGGTCCTTCCTGATAGCCAAGGCTGGAGTACATTGAGTTCTGGTCCCAAAGTAATTATATATCTGATATATGAAAGTGAAACATCAGATTATTTTTATTTACATTAGTTGAAAATTGTATCTAAAATTGGAGAAAGACCATAAAGAAGATGTTTCATATTGGAAAATTAGCTAAGTGATTTATGGCCAAGAATGACAGAATCATTTTCTTCCAGCTTACTAGTAACACTTATGTACTTGTTATCCCTTCCATGCTTAGGGAGGCAAATGAAACCAATATTCAATTATTAGAATAATAGCAAAGGTTTTAAAGGAGAAAGAAACTAACATTATCTAGTCCAACATCCTTATTTTAGTTAGGAGGAAACTAAGGCACAAATATGAATTAATTTGCCCAAGACCATATTGGATGTTTTTGTACTATCATTTGTTTTTTTTTTTTTACTCTTTGTAACCATATTTGGCATTTTCTTGGCAAAACTTTAGAGTTTTTTATTCCTTTCTTTCTTATGCTCATTTTATAGACAAAGAAACTGAAGCAATCAGGGCCAGTGACCACAGAGGAAATAGGTGGCTAAAGCTGAATTTGAACTCAGACCTTTCTGATTCTATAGCCAGCCCTTTATTAACTATGCCAAGTAGGTATCAGTAGTATATTTAGAAAAGACTGACATTCAGATCAGATTTTTTGTTATCCTAATTAGTCTTCCCATTTTTTGTTTCATGGACGTGTTTTTTCTTCCTTTTTGGTAGATGGATATTTTCAAGACAGAATGGAGTGTTTTTTTTCTCTTTTTTTGCATTCTATATACACAAATGCAGTACTCAAATGTGGGTTGCAAGAAATCCCTGTGGAATTCCATTGAAATTCCCAAAGTAGACATACAAACTTAACTCATGCTTTCTTCTTCAATGAAATAATAAATGATATGACTGACCAGACATAATTTTCTCATCTTTTCATTGTAGAAATTGATCAGATTCTGTTCATTTCAATAAAAGTTATTGTTCACCTGAAAAATTCTTCAAACCAGAGAGAGAAATTAATTTTATCCAAAAGGAAAAAATTCAAAAAGATGTAAATCTAATAAATCGATTTAACATAATGATGAAGCAAATAAACATACATCCAAAAAGCAATAAAGATTTTTATTTGATTTCATTTGAGTATCAATTAAAGTACTGAGAGGATGTATCTTTCACTAAGATACCATGCTGCCTGAAAAGATAATTAAAAATCTCCAAATGAGGATTGATGCATTTCTCATTCCTGAAGTAATTTATGCATACTTACAAGTCAAAGTATATTTGAATGCCAAATGCTAAACTTTAAACTAAAGCAGAATGTGGGGAGGGGGAAAGAGGACTTTTCACAGAAATACTCATTCCTCCTAAGACCCATATTTGGAATTTGATTTTTCTCTCCCTTTCAGTCTTTGCTGTTGTGGTTATACTGTTTTGAGGGGATAGATATGATTCTCTGGTAGACTCTGGGTGTGACTGCAATCATCTCCTAAAAAGCTCTAAGATTTGTGAATCTAAGATAGTTGCCTAAATATCATTTTAGGTATTTCAACAACTTTTGTGTATCTAGGAAATGAATGATACTGTTGCCTAAACTATTTTAAGCACTTAATGAAAAAAAAAGAGGAAAGGTGACTAGTCCTTTAAGTACAGTGCCCTTCTACTCTGAAATCCTCTTTGTATTGCAAATACATTTACACACAAGAACTTCACAAGGAAAAGATAAGTTTTGAACTTTCTTGACAAGCTATTTATAAATTATCTCCCCTGAAAGAGGGAATATCCATCTGGTTGGCACATGGGTACATTTTTTTTTTCAGAAATCGATCTAACAATGACAGATGATGAAGGTAAATGGTTTATTTTCATGTGGTCACTACATACATTTAAGTAGGAAAGAGCATGGTTTTCATGCATTTCCAATAAATTGGCTTCCATTGATTGAGCTTTATTCACTCAATTAGATACATTGAAATAGTTGCATTAATACTGTCAAGCCTTGGAAAACTCTGGGTACCTAACCTGTTCTGACTAGCATTTTCTAATCACTCTTGCTAACCACAAAAGGTAAGTTTCTGGGAATTTCTGTGGTGACTTTCTAATTTTCTTATATGGTGATTATTCCAAGAACATTTCAGCAACCCTTCCATTCCTGCAGTTTGGATAATCCTACAGGTGATTCCATATTGGGGCCCAGTTAATGAGCCTAGAAGAGGTTTAAATTTGTCTTGTGATTTTTTCAGGAAGGTACTATCACCCTGTAATAAGTAGTTTGTAACCTGTTAAATTTATCTATATAGGCAACATTCCTCAGTAAATAAAATCTTTGTTGTAATTCTCTCTTCTCTTTAGACACTCCTGTACCCCACTGCACAGTGTGCAGTATCAGCTTGCAACCTTCTTGACCTCAATTAAAGATGCCTTTTTTATCAGAGATTAAAAGAATTAGAGTAGCTCATGAGGAAACTACATTATCACTCTTTGCAGATGATATGATGATATACTTAGAGAACCCTAGAGAATCAACTAAAAAAAACTATTAGAATTAATCCACAACTTTAGCAAACTTGCAGGATACAGACTAAATCCACATATATCATCAGCATTTTTATACATCACTAACAAAATTCAATGGCAAGAGATACAAAGAGAAATTCCATTTAAAATAACTATCAATAGTATAAAATATTTGGGAATATATCTTCCAAGGGAAAGTCAGGATCTATATGAGCAAAACTACAAAACACTCTCGACACAATTAAAGTCAGATATAAATAATTGGAAAAATATCAAGTGTTCTTAAATACATTGAGTTAATATAATAAATATGATAATACTACCTAAAATAATCTATTTATTTAGTGCTATACCAATCAAACTCCCAAGAAATTATTTTACTGACCTAGAAAAAATAACAACAAAATTCATCTGGAAAAAAAAGTTCAAGAATTTTAAGGGAATTAATGGGGGAAAAAAAGCAAATGAAGTTGGCCTAGCTGTAACAGATCTAAAACTATATTATAAAGCAGTGGCCATCAAAACCATTTGATACTGACTAAGAAACAGAGTAGTTGATCAATGGAATAGGTTTGCTTCACAGGACAAAATACTCAATGACTATAGTAATCTAGTGTTTGATAAACCAAAAGACTTCAGCTTTTGGGAGAAAAACTCATTATTTAACAAAACCTGCTAGGAAAATTGGAAACTAGTTTGGAAGAAACTAGGCTTTGTCCCACACCTAACACATATAGCAAGATAAGGTCAAAATGGATTCAGGATCTAGGCATAAAGAATGATATTATAAACAAATTAGAACAATGTAGGGTAGTTTAGCTTTCAGACCTGTGGAGGGGGAAAGAATTTGTGACCAAAGAAGAACTAGAGATGATCATTAATCACAAAATAGATAATTTTGACTATATCAAGTTAAAAAGTTTTTGTACAAACAAAACTAATGCAGACAAGATAAGAAGGGAAGCAATAAACTGGGAAAACATTTTTACATTCAAATGTTCTGATAAAGGCCTCACTTCTAAAATATATAGAGAATTGACTCAATTATCTAAGAATTCAAGCCATTCTCTAATTGATAAATGCTCAAAAGATATTAACAGACAATTTTCAGATGAAAAAATTAATACTATTTCTAGTCATATGAAAAGGTGCTCCAAATCACTATTGTTCAGAGAAATGCAAGTTAAGACAACTCTGAGATACCACTACACACATATCAGAGTGGCTAAGATGACAGGAAAAGATAATGACAAATGTTGGAGGGGATGTGGGAAAACTGGGACACTGATACATAGTTGGTGGAGCTATGAATGGATTCAACCATTCTGGAAAGCAGTTTGGAACTATGCTCAAAGAATTATCAAACTGTGCATACTCTGTGATCCAGCATTGTTTCTCCTGGGCTTGTATCCCAAAGAGATCTAAAAGGAATGAAAGGGTCCCACATATGCAAAAATGTTTATGGCAGCCTTTTTGTAGTGGCTAGAAACTGGAAACTGAATAGATGCCCATCAATTGGAGAATAGCTGAATAAATTATGGTATATGAATGTCATGGAATATTATTGTTCTGTAAGAAATGAACAGGAGGACAATTTCATAGAGGCCTGGAGATATTTGCATGAACTGATGCTGAGTGAAATTAGCAGAACCAGGAGATCATTATACATGCCAACAAGACTATATGATGATCAATTCTGATGGACATGGTTCTCTTCAACAATGAGGTGATTCAAACCAGGTCCTATTGTTCAGTGATAAAGATTGTCATATATATCCAGAGTTTGGTTTGTGGGAATTGATTGTGCACCACAACATCTTAACACTTTCTGTGAATATTTGCTTATATTTTGTTTTCCTTCTTAAGTTGTTTTTTTTTCCTCTTTCTAGATCTGATTTTTCTTGTGCAGTAAGATAACTGTATGGATATGTATACATATATTGGATCTATCATATAATTTAACATATTTAACATGTATTAGACTACCTGTCATCTAGGGATAGGGGTGGGGAGAAGGAGGGGAAAAATTGGAACATTTTTTTTTGCAAAGGTCAATATAGAAAAATCACTCTTATATTCTGTAAATGAAAAGCTTTAATTAATCAATATTTTCTCTTTACATGACTTTGAGGATTGACAATAACTTCTATCAGCAAAAATCTTTTGGAATAAAAATAGTCCTCTGTTGTTTAATTCAAGTGGTCCTGTATTTTTATGTATGATAATATTTCAGATAACTCAGATAACGTTCAACAAATGTTTAAAATATCTGTGATGCATAGTATGCTTTCTGAAGCCAAGGAGAAACACCACTTGGAAAAGATGATCCTTGGCCCCTACACTTCATGACCTGTAACTAAGAATAAAAAACATATAGTTGCAATCAATCTATAACTTTGTATAAAGTTATACACACTATAGAGTTGTAAAGCAGATCTCCACAGCGAGTCTGGAGATATACAGTTACAGTAAAGTGTATGAGGCAAGAGTCATGGAAGAAGCAAATTTTGGTTTCACTGGAAAGTTTGGGCAAGAATGCAATAGAATAAAAGTTAAGCAAGTACTTTAATGGCATGGGGACTGGTGATAACAAAAACATAAAAGAAGGAAAACACAATCTGTTAGGAAAAGGAAAATAACTGTCACTGTCTATCATAAGAACCATTTAGGAAGGAATACAGAACAGTTAGAGGAAGGAGAGAAAAAATACAAACTAGGACAAACGATGATGTTTATAGGTCAATTTAATATAATTTTGTTGTTTCCCCAATTAGGATATGAGATACTTGAGAACAAGAACTTTCTTTTCTTTTTTTTTTTTTCACCGTGAGTTAGCACATTGCTTTTCAGATAGCTAATATTTAAGGAATATTTTAAACACCCTGATAGTCTCATTGGATAGTAATGGAATAAAATAAACTAAGCTTTAAGACAGGCAAAAATGAAATAACAAGAAAAATAGACCCAACCATTCTTTAAGGTCAGTATCCTCTAAGCACAGACAAACTAATTTAAAACTTTTTGCCATTTTCCTCTTTGCTTCCTTTTTTATTAGTATCTTCCTTCTTAAACCGCAAATTCCCTAATTGCCTAATGATGCAGGAACATAGTCAAAATTATCTTGAGAAAAAAAGAGGTAAATGTTGGGAGGAGGTAAGGGAAGAGAGGCGAGGAGTCAGAAATAGAAGAGAAAAAAAAAGTTCCATCTCAGACCTTAAAATTAGTGCCTTCATTTTGCAAATTAATAATAATGACTCCAAATGCTTATTTTACTACTATTAATGTCAATTCATTTCCATATTTTTAAGGTTTCCAAAACACTTTTCTCACAACAATCTTTTGAGATAAGTAAAGAAAAAAATATTATCTCCATTTCACAAATGAAACTTAAGACTCAGGAGAGGAAATGATAGACTCAAATTCTCTCTCTGGAAGAACCAAGACTCAAAATCAATTCATGTGATTCAGGGACCAGTACAGTGAATAGTATATATTATGTCATGCTACAAAATATCTTGTTTCAGGCTTTTTCTCTTTTTTCTTCCTTCCCATTTACCAGCATTGTCAATATTATTGTCATACTCCTTTACTACAGATTTCCCTTTTTTTTAAACTTTCCTGGTTCTTTAGAATGGAAAAACAAATGCAAATTCTATGGAGCTCTCTCCTTGCCCCCAACCACAGTATCTGAGGCCAAATTAAAAAAAAATACAAATGATCTCCTATGAGCTTCTTTATTTTCTGATTAATTCTTTGTATATTGTATAGAAGGGAAGATTTCTCATTTGGAAGCTATAGTCAAGTAGCTGCCAATTGGTGACTTTTTCTTTTCTTCTAAAGAACAGTAGTTTTGCAAAGAGATGAAAGTGACTGATTAGCTTGCAAGATGGTATGAATTGTGTTTGCAATAAGCAGTTAGATTGAAGGTAATGATGCCCCACTTTCTATCCATGATTTTCCAATTATTTTGTTTTATTTGAGTAATACAACAAAATGCCAACTTGGGGAATTCTCATAAATATCAGTTATTTTGTAATTAGAAGCTGAAGATGTTTTCCTAAGTACATATTTAAATTCTGTATGCATTTATATTATGAATGCTTTCACAAAACAATTTATATTCATATCTCATTTGCGTTCATATGTATAAGGTAATAAGTTCTAGGGATACTATCCAACAAATTAAAGACTAAACACAAAGTCTTCATATATTGTATATTTACTGTAATTCTAAAATCAGTTTAATACACACCATATATTTTTTTGAAGAATGTAAGTAATATGTTGCAATTTTTTCTGGTTTATTTAATTATTTTTATAATGAACTCTTAAGAATATTAATAGAGTGAATACTAACTACTGGCAGAGAAAGTAGAATAGAGTTTTGATAATTCAGTAAATACAGAATAATATATCTCTCCCTAGTGAAGTTCATAACTCGACCCTGAAGTTTATAACCCCACCTTTTTATTCCCCTGTGATTTTTATCTGTGTTCTGAGATTGTACCCAAGGTTCTCTGATGGCCTAAATTTCATAGAAATCTGGCTGTTGCAGTGAGGCTTTCTGCTAACATGCATTCTCAATGTAACACTAATCCACCTAACTTTTGTATTCATATGAATTTAACTTCTGATACATTTCTGATTTCTCCATTTTAGGAATATTATTTAAGCCAAATCTTCTTAAACTATGGGGTTATGACCTTTGCATAACTGAAAGTGATGACCACAGACAACTTGGAAATGATAAAAGATATCAAATATTCTTTCAAAATTTATTTATATATACATACACATATATGTATATATAGACACATCATCTCACTAGTATCCAAATATTTATCATTTTTAACAAATGACAAAATTATGTATACCAAAAATTGTCTTCAAATAAATTTATTTATGATTTATTAAAAGTAAGTATTTGATGTGTTTACCTTTTTAATGTACCTTTTTACCTGGGGTCAGGAAAAAAAATTCAAAAAGTGAATCCAATGAGAAAAAGTTTAAAAGTCATACTTTAAACCATCTATCTACCTAGGCATCTTTCTATTATCCTTTCTTCAAGTCATCTTCAAATGGATTTTTCTCAGACTATCATAGTTTATCTTTTTATATAGTAACATTACAACACTGGGGTTTAAAAGATGAGGTTCTATAATAGATAGAAATTTGGAAAGATTGAACATACTGATCAATTTTAAAATTGCAGACTAGTTCACTTTCCCATTAAATTTATAAAGACATTCATAGTAACAAAGATTCTGAAGAAGCATCCTTGTACATTTTATTAATTAAGTTGCTTACAGCAGAATAGTAGTCTCCTGCACAAAAACACAATCATATAGAAGTGAGCCAAGATGCAAATCAAAGTCAGGTCAGATTGTTTGTTAGAGAAATAGATATACACTCTCCTTGCATTATTTAGGATATAGAACATATTGAGAACAAATATATATTGGAAACATCTTTTCTGTTTCTCTCAGTTTCTACTTTTCTACATAAAAAGCAATTTTCTAATTTCTCATTTAACCATAAAGAATAAATCTCTTGAATATATTCTATTTATTTCCCATAATGTTCTCATCTTCACACTCTAGAGTGCAGAGATAATTCCATTCCCAATTTGATGTCTTACTGATACATTTCATTTTTCCTTAACACTACTCAGGAACATTGGTGAATCCCTGCTCATTTTCCAAACAGTTTTATTTTAATACTCAGAAATAAAGGAAAGATGTATTTTATTAAGCACCCATTATGAATCAGGCTCTTGGTTAATTTTTTAAAATTTTTTTATAAATATTCTCTAATTTGAAACTCACAACAATACTAGAAGCTAAGTGCTACTATTACCCCAATTTTACAAGCAAGGAAAATGAGGCACAAAGAGGTAAAGTGACTTACCTAAGTTAACATAGCAAGTACATGTCTGAAGCCTCATTTAAAACCAGTTCTTCCTTATTCCAGGCTCAGATCTCTATCTATTGGGTCTACCAATAATCTCTATAAATACATAGTTGAGTTGATGGTTTATGAAGAATAAAGAGATGTATCATTTGGGCAATATGAAATCTGTAATTTCTTGACACAATTGGTCCAAAAATTTCTATATCATCATCAGCACTCCTCTGATTAGAGCAGCTAGGTGATAAATCACTTATGTGAAATCAGTTTTCACAAAGTTTAAGTCCATATTTTTTTGGCCTCAGAAATTTACTAGTTGAGTGACCATGGAAGTGCCATTTAATTCCTTTCCTCAATTTCCTCATTTATAAAATGAAGATAATAGTATTAAACACATCCTAGGTTATTCAGTGGAAAAAATGAGACAATATAAAGTGTTTTGCAAATCTTAGAGTTCTATATAAATTGTACCTCTTAATATTATAATCAGAATAAATCTAAAAATACAGGGAGTATGAAGAATGAGTACAAGCAATATGCTTAGAATTTTAAAGAAATTCAGAGGATTTTAAAGGGCATCTAGTCCAGGTCAGACCTAAATAGTAATTTCTTCTCTTCTAACATTTTTGTTTACATTCCTAACTTCTTTCTTATTTTGTGGTTTGATTTATCTAATTCTGAGAGAGCAAGGTTGAGATCCCCCACTAGTATAGTTTTGCTGTCTATTTCTTCTTGCATCTCTGTTAATTTTTACTCTAGGAATTTGGATGCTATAACACTTGGTGCATATATGTTTGGTATTGATACTGCTTCATTATCTATTGTACCCTTTAGTAAAATATAGTTTCCTTCCTTATCTCTTATACTTAGATCTATTTTTGCTTTTGCTTGATCTGAGATAAGAATTGCTACCCCTGCTTTTGTTTTGTTTTGTTTTGTTTTGTTTTGTTTACCTGAAGCATAAAAGATTCTGCTCCAGCCCTTTACCTTCACTCTGTATGTATCTCTATGTTTTAGATGTATTTCTTGCAAACAACATATTGTAGGATTCTGGCTTTTAATGCAGTCTGCTATCCGCTTCCGTTATATGCCAGAGTTCATCCCATTCACATTCACAGTTAAAATAACTAAATCTGTATTTCCTGTCATCTTATTTACCCAAAGTTATGTTTTTCTCTTCCTTTTCCCCTTTCTCCCTTCCCCCTTTCCCAGTATTTTGTTGTGATTTCCACCCCCCTTTAAGAGTCCTCCCCCTTTAGAACCCCTCCCTCTTTTTTACACCTTTCCCCTAATTCTTCTATTTTCCCTTCTATTAGTCTATCCCTTTCTTTTCCTCCTTTCCCTCCTACTTCCCTATAAGGAGGGACAAGTTTTTTTGTGAAACCAAATGTGTCTGATGTACTCTTTTAGAGCCCAATCTGATGAGAGTAAGATTCAAACAATGCTCATCACCTTCCCTTCTTTCCCTCATTTATATTAGATTTTCTATGCTTCTCCATGAGATTTTACCTTATTTTTACCTCTTTTTTTACTTTATTTTACCTCTTTTCCCCTCTAAAATTTTCCATTATGACAGCCCTTCCACCTCTAATTTGTTTCCACTTTGTCAAAGTAAAATCAAATTATATCCCCGTTCTTTGAGTATACCCATAGTAGAAATATAGTTCTCAAGAGTTTTTTTTTTTTTTTCTTTTTAACCTTTTTTTATGCTTCTCTTGAGTTCTGTGTTTGGAACAAAATTTGTGTTTTGTTCAGATCTGGTCTTTTCCTTAGAAATAGATGAAATTCTCCTATATCACTGAATGACCATCTTCTTCCATGGAAGATAATGCTCATTCTAGCTGGATAGCTTATTCTTGGCTGTAATCCAAGTTCCTTTGCTTTTCAGAATATCTGATTCTAGGCCTTCCTTCTATTCTCCCCTCAACTAGTCAGCAAGGAATTCAATATATTTTAAACATGTGCAATTCTTTTATACTTACTTCCATATTTATCACTCTGCACAAGAAAAATCAAATCAAAAGGGGAAAAATAAGAGGAAAAAAACAAGAAAAAAACACAAAAAATTGAAAATATTATATTGTGATCCACATCCAGACCCCACAATCATCTTTCTGCATGCAGATGGCTATTTTTATCACATGTCTATTGGATTGGCCTGAATTTCCTCAATGTTGAAGAGTCACATATGTAGAACTGATTAGCACATAATCTTGTTTCTGTGTATAATGTTTTGTTGGTCCTACTCACTTCACTTAGCACCAGTTCATTTTAGTCCCTGCAGACATTTCTGAAGTTTCCCTGCTAATCATTTCTTATAGAATAGTAATATTAACATATCATAATATATTAACATATCAAAATATAACATATCATAACATCATCATAATACCTTAACCATAATATTATTCTCATAGAATAATAATATTCCATTCCATTCATATAAGCCATTCCCCAATTGGTGGGCATCCACTCTGTTTTTCAGTTCTTTGCCACTACAAAAAGTGCTGCTATAAAGATTTTTACACATGTTGGTCCATTTTTATTTTCGATGATCTCTTTGGAATACAGACCCGGTAGAGACACTGATGGATCAAAGGGTATGCTCAGTTTGATAGTCCTTGGGGCATACTTCCAAATTGCATCAATTCACAACTCTACCAGCAATGTATAAGTGTTCCAGTTTTCCCCCATTACTTCCAACATTTATCATTATCACTCCCAAACCAGAACACAGGTTAAGAGAGTAAAAAACACTCCTCTGCTTATATCAAATTATTTTTAAGAAGTGAAAACTCATAGACACCCAGAATTAACTCTGCAAACATCTTCCTAAAAAACAAACAAAAAAAGGAATAGTATCCTCTACACCTTGATGGTAGAGATAAATTTTAATATAAAGTTATAAGTCAAGAAATAGATTTAAAATGAGCAATAAATCAATAATAATTAAATAATTAGAAAAAATCATTCTGTCTATGAAAAATGATATGGTGACAGATAAAAGCAAAATATAAACTCAGAAGAAAAAAAAATTAAAGCTGTTAAGTACAAAACCTCAAAGAAAAACTATGTATTCTTCTCTACAAAAAGAATTCCTGAAAGAGCTCAAAAATGATTTTAAAATAAATAATAGAAACAAAGAAAATATGGGAAAATAAATGAGAGTAATGTCAGAAAAGGATGAAAAAGCAGTCAATACTTTGGTAAAGGAAACACCAAAAATACTGGGGGAAAAAAACCTTTAAAAATTAATCCAAAGGCATGGGTCTTTTCAACAATGAGATGACTCAAACCAGTTCCAATATATTTGTGATGTGTGAGGGAAATACGTAGTAATTCTCTAATAAAGACATCATTTCTCAAAAATGTAAAAAGTGGATTTGGTTTTATTTTTGTAAAAAAACCCATTTCCAAATTGATAAATGGTCAAAGGATATGTAAAAAACATCTTTCCAAGGAAAGAAATCAAAGCTATCTATAGTGAAATTAAAAATGCTCTAAATCACTGCTGATTATAGTAATGCTGATTAGAAAGAAATCTAAGACAATGCTGTTTTGATTTAAGTCTCTCTCCTCAGGTTTTGTCCCCCAAAAATGTTTTCATTCTTTATCAAATGTCCCATTTAATTCTGCAACCATTCTTAGGTTTCCCATGTCTTGAATAAGCCTTCTCTTAATAATATGGACTTTTCATGTTTTTTTTTAATATAGTTTATTCCCAGATTTCTGGAAGACACAGCAACATACTCACTATGTAGCATTTAGCTGGTCATAAACTGTAGGGGGCTCAATTTCCGCATTTGAAAATTAAGGATTTGGACTAAAGAATTACTGAATTGGCTTCCCATTCTAAACTGTAATAAAGACTACTCTAAAGCATTTCTCTCCTTCCTTAATACCACTGGTACCTCACTCCTTAAAATCTTGCTTCTGGATTTACCTGTATGCTGAAATCATTCTCTACAAACTCACTAATTGACAGTCTTCTCACAGAATCACAATATTTTAACTCATTATATCCTTATTGAACCGCAAAGCCGTATTTGAGGCCAATAACTAGTATATTCTTTTTTGTATTATATAATTTCCATGTGTTTTCCAGAATGTGTAGACCAATTCAAATTTCCGCCAAAATATTATGTCTACTTTCTCTTAGACACTACACTAATAGACTTTTTTTGTTTTTTGCCAAAACTGAAAGAGCTATTATAAATATATTTGTACATATAAATTATTTTCTTTTGTTTTTATCTCTTTGCTGTATAGAACTACCAATGATATTGCTGGGTCAAAGGATGCATACAGTTTTATACCCTTTGTATATAATTCCATCTTACTCTCCATAATGATTGAACAAGCTCACAATTCCAGCATAATAGCATTAGTGTCTCAATTTTCCCATGTACCTTCCAATATTTGTCATATTTCTTTTCTGTCATACTAGCCAACTTGAAAGGCATGGTGTTGTACTTTAGAGCTATTTTAATCAACTTTGCAATACTGCTTTCAGGAAATGATAAAGAAATGAAGATACCAAAAGTCTTATTGGAAAATTTTGGGGGCACATTGGGAGATTCTGGAAAGATGGAGAATAGATTTAAAAAACAAAAACAAAAAACAAAAAAAAAAAAAAACCCTCTCACCTCTCCAGATCTCCACAATCAAGCAAAATGGTACTTCAGGGCTAATGTAGAGTTGGAGCCAGACAGTGGTCCTCCTGGGATAACCAAAGATTATTTGAAGAAAGCTACCAGGATGGAAATTTGACCTTGGTGAAGTATAAACATATTCAGATTAGTTGCACTGAAACTCTAAGTTGGGAGTTTTAAGGATAGCTGATTTTGGGGGTAGTCTCAACCCCAGCTCCAGAAATTTTCACCTCCTTAATAATAAAGAGAATCAGGTGTCTGATTTGTTGGAGACTGAAGAACCCTCTCTTTATGCCTGACTTAATAAATATATGTTTCTATTCTGAACAATCAGATTTTACATATATATATATATATACATATATATATGTAAACATATATATATATACAAAATAAAATTCTAAAAGAGCAAAATATTGTCAAAGAATATATACATGCACATGTTCATTATGTGTTGAGACTATGAAATCAGAGAGAGTGACTTAAGTTGATACCTTTGACATATAGCACAGAGCAAAAACTTCCAGTCTATTGGGTGTCTCTTTGTAAGATTGTGAAAAGAATTATATGAAATGAATAGATGTGGATAGTTGTTATTGTCACCAATAGGCAGCATTTCCAAACAGATAAAATCATATCTATAAAAGTAAGATAAAGCTCTTCATTTAAATATTTTTCTTCCTCCAAAACTGGATTAGAAAAGCAAAAATATTATTTTTCTTCATTGTGAAATATTCATTTGATCCCAATCTAACCTTTTTATAGGATTATGGGATTAGAGCTAAAAATAACTACAAAATCATATTTCTAATCTTATATAATAAATGAGGCAACTGAGGCAGTTTACTTTGCTTTGATCTTACAAGTGTTGCCTAAACCACTGTGCTAAACTTTAGCCATTGTGAAATGTGATTTTTCCCTGCCCCTCTTGATCTAGCTAAACTTCCTCCTCTTTGGCTGTCCTTTCACAAGTCTGAATCGACTTTAGAAATCTACTTGAATATAGGTGACAGCTGCTTCTCGTCTGGGCACTGCACCATGAAAATTAAACTGGTATTTTGCTTGGATTTTATAAAGCCTGAAGATTTTTCTTCTTTACCTTGTTTTTCTCTTTTCATAATATATTTTGGGTTCATATTTTCAAAGATTATCCCCTTGGTTATTTTCACTGTAAATTCAAGTCCAAGATTTGTGTATCTATTTCTATCTTGCCCCCTACAATATACCATCACAAGTTTTAGAATTTAATGAGGAGATACATGATAGAAACGTTTGGTAACAATTATGTTAAAGTAAGTGTGGATGACAGCACTAATACCTTAATTTCCTATGATACTTCATGTTTTCAATGAATATTACAGAGAATCCTTGATTTGCATATGGATATGAACTTCCAGAGCACTATGTCCAACATACTCATTTTACAGAGTTTAGTGAAGTTAAGTGATTTGTCCAAAAATACAATGAGTGGGTATTCAAACTCTGGTGCTCTTAATTCCAAATGAAATTCTCTTTCTTTTATAATTGCCTTAGATTATTAAAAAATGTTTTTCATTATTATCTATAGACACTAGCAAATTGAGTATAAAGAGTGCAGATGGGAAGTACACAGTCATGATCATAAGTGTTCACAATACTACTGGACTAGATCATCTCTAAAATCCCTTACTGATTTTAAATTCTAGAATTCTAATTTTATATTAATACTATTTCTCTTTATCAATCATGTGTGGACCAGTCAAAGGCATAATTGTAAATGAGGATTACCTTTTATGTCCTCAACTTCTTCCTATTCCCCTCCACTTCATTTCAAAGACAATTAATCTTTTCATTGATTGATGATTGCATGATTTTTCCCCTTCCATCTCTCCTGCACAAATATATTTATTGCGTAAATTTAGTGCACCTCTGTCACATTAAGGTTTTTATGACTAAAATATTTAAAACATATTTTGATACCAGAATTTGAATAAAGCCTAAAGCTAAAAATAATTATAACTTCAAAAATTTCAGACTTCATTTATGTGGGGAAGAAAGGACAATGTGAATTTGATAGGGAGAAATGCTAAAATAAAATTACACCAATATTGTATACTTTAGTTATAAGTAAAGCCAACATACTAAGGTCATATGTTTAATTTCTAAATATTTCTTTTGTAGTTCTTAATCCATCCAATTACATTATATTCATTTGTTTATTTATTTTGATTTTACTCTGTATCACTATTAGAGTTGGCATTCTTGAGGTAAGCAAAGTTCATTAAAAACAGTAATTTGCAGTAGACTACATTCTGTGACCCACAATGAAGCCCAGATTATCCCTATCTATTTTCCTCACCCTAATAAGTTTCCATTCTTAAGGCAATCATACCTTCTCTGGTTTTGTCACTATAATACCACCACTTTGGGTGCTGGCTAGATTATCTTTAAGAATGGAAATATATTTTCTCCTGGATTACTTTCTTCTAGTGGACATATTATTTTCACTTAGAGAAGGCAGCCTCCTAAGATGGTAATACTTTTCAGTCTAAAATAACTAAAAATTACTATCTTACCACCACAGGCAAAAAAATAATCTACTATACCCATAGGAATATTCATTAGGAAACATCCTCTCCCTTTTAGTATTCTGGAGCTAGTCTCTTCAAGCACATTCCTCTAAAATGTTATGTTAATAACAGGAGATTATATCAACAAAAATTTATTATTCAATCACGACAAGATTGAGGTTTGTCAGTTTCCTGTGTCTGCCAAAATAATTTCTCCCATTATTGCAAACTAACACTTTATTTCTTCTCAAAAGAAAAGGTCTTAATTCATACATGGAAGTTCAGAGGATTTAGTTCATAGTATACCAATTCACAATTTTCTACTTTGACTTCTCTAGACTCTGTAGTTAACCTTTAAATATTTAGTTCCCTTGGGCTTTGCTTATCCCTTGATGATACTTAAAAAAAAAAAAACTGTAGATCAATCTTTCTTCTTAAAAACAGTGACCTATAATGCTTATAAATGATGGCAAGAAAAAAGAGGTGGTATTTATTGGATAGGGACTGGCTTTGGAACTGAAACTTTTAAATTACTTTGGTTTAAATCTTGCCTCTGACACATAATGTTTATCTGACCCCAAAGCAAAACATTTAATTTATCATTTCTCTAGGAAATTCTGAGAATATAAATTATCAAGTCACAATTCTACTTTGATAGAGGAGGGTCCACATGAGTATTTCCCAAAAATAGTGAAACAAATGGTCAAACCATATGAACAGACAATTTTCAGAAGAAGAAATTAAAAACATTTCTAGTCATATGAATATGTGCTCTAAATCACAATTGATCAGAGAAAAGCAAATTAAGATAAATCTGAGATACGACTACACACTTCTCAGATGGACTAAGATGACAGGAAAAGATAATGATGAATGTTGGAGGGGATAATAGAAAACTGGGACACTAATATGTTGTTGGTGGAATTGTGAAGTGATTCAGCCATTCTGGAGAGCAATTTGGGACCAAATTGCTGTAAAACTCTACATACCTTTTGATTTAGTGGTGTTTCTACTGGGCCTATATCCCAAAGAATCATAAAGGCCACAATTCCTTCCTTCTCCATAGATCTGAGAGGTAGACTATCCTTTGTTCTTCTACTTTGCTTATAATATTATATGTAATATATAATATTACTCTTTATTTATTTAAATCATGTACCCATTTTGATCTTATCTTGGTATGTGGTGTTAGGTGTGAATTAATGCCAAGTTTCTGCCATATTAATTTCCAATTTTTCGAGCAGTTTTTGTCAAATTGTGAGTACTTATCCACAAAGATGGGGTCTCTGATTTTGTGAAACACTAAATTACTGTATAGTCACTGACTATTTTGTCCTATGAACCTAACCTATTCCACTAATAGACTATGCTATTTCTTGGCCAGTATTGAAATGATTTTGATGATCATTCCTTTAAAATATAGTTTTAGGTCTGACACAGTTAGACCAACCTCATTTGCATTGTTTTTCATTAGTTCCCTTGAAATTCTTGACTTTTTGTGCTTCCGGATTATATATAATTTATAATTTGTTATTATTTTTTTTGATTTATTGCCTTAAATTTTCTCCTTCAACACCATAATCAATGCCACATACCCTTAAAAATCTATAATAAGCTCATCTTTATTCAATGAAATCAATTTAGTAAGACAGCAGCAGTCATAAAATTGACCATAATGAATTGAATACAAACAATCCGACAGGCCTAATAATTCCTGAACAATAAAAAAACTGTCTTGGTAAATCAAAGACATAATTTTTCTAGTTCTGTAAAATACTTTCTTGGGATTTCAAAATGTGGCCTCAGAAACTTAATATGTCCTAGCTGTGTAATCTTGGGCAATTTATTTAACTCCAATTGACTTAGCAAAATAATAAATAATAATAATAATAATAAAGTAAATGAGATTTAAGGATTCACTACAATGAACAAATTGAATAAAAATTAACTTTTTTATAGGCAAAGCAGTCAAAATTATCTATCTGGAGTTCAATTAAGAGTTCCAGTTCTTCTTTGGACACAAATTTATTCCTTCTCCACAGGCCTGAGAGGTAAACTATCCTATGTTCCTCTAATTTGCTTATAATATCACTCTTTATGTCTCAATCATGAACCCATATAGATCTTATCTTGGTATGGGTTGTTAAGTGTGGGTCAAGCCCTAATTTCTTCCATACTAGTTTCCAATTTTCACAGCAGTTTTGTCAAATAATGAGTACTTATTTCTAAAGCTGGGGTCTTTGGGTTTATCAAACACTAGATTGTTATAGTTATTGCCTAATTTGTCCTGTGATCCTATCCTATTCCACTCATCAACTACTCTATTTCTTAGCCAGTACCAAATGGTTTTGATGACCACTGCTTTATAATTTTGATTATATTAAGTTAAAAAGTTTCTGTATAAACAAAACTAATGCAGAGAAGATTAGGAAGGAAGCAATAAATTGGGAAATCATCTTTACCTTTAAGGCTTCTGGAAAAGGCCTCATTTCTAAAATATAGAGAGAATTGTCTCATATTTATAAAAACTCAAGCCACTCTCCAATTGATAAATGTTCAAAGGATATGAAAAGACAATTTTCACATGACGAAATTAAAACTATTTCTAGTCATATGAAAAGATTCTCCAAATCACTATTGATCAGAGAAATGGAAATTAAGACATCTCTCTAATATACTATTACACACCTATCAGATTGGCTAAGATGACAGGAGGAGATAATGACAAATGTTGAAGAGACAGTGGGAAAACTGGCACACTGATATATTGTTGGTGGAATTGTTAAAGGATGCAACCATTCTAAAGAGCAATTTGGAACTATGCTCAAAAAGTTATCAAACTGTGCATACCCTTTTACCTAGCAGTGTTTCTATTGGGCCTATATCCCAAAGAGATCTTAAAGGAAGGAAAAAAATGTGCATGTGCAAAAATGTTTGTGGTAGCCCTTTTTGTAGTGTGTAGAAACTGGAAAATGAATGTATGCCCATCAATTGGAGAATGGCTGAATAAACTATGGTATATGAATGTTAGGGAATATTATTGTTCTGTAAGAAACAACCAGCAGCATGATTTCAGAGAAGCCTGGAGAGACTTGCATGAATTGATGCTAAGTGAAATGAGCAGAACCAGAAGATCAATATACACAGCAACAACAAGACTATAGATGATCAATTCTGATGGACATGGCTCTCTTCAACAATGAGATGTTTCAAATCAGTTCCAATTGTTCAGTGATGAAGAAAGCCATCTACATCCAGGGAGAGGCCTATGGGATCTGAGTGTGGAGCACAATATAGCGTTTTCATGCTCTCTATTGATGTTTGCTTGCATTATGTTTTCCTTCTCAGGTTTTTTTCTCTTATAGATCCAATTTTTTGTACAGTGAGATAACTATAAATATGTACACACATATTCGATCTGTCCAGTATTTTAACACAATTAACATGTATTAGATTTCCTGCTATCTAGGGGAGGGGGTGTGGGCAAGGAAGGAAAAATTTGTAACAGAAAGCTTTGCAAGGGTCACTGTTGAAAAATTACCCACACATATGTTTTACAAATAAAAAGCTTTAATAAAAAAAAGAAAGATAATCTAAGTATGAGGGATTTGTTAAAATTGTGAGAAACTAAAATGATGAGGGATTATTAGGAATATATTTTATAAAAATAAATTAGAGACGACAATGTCCTGGACCAGTATGGTGGAAATATGTGTGCCCTTGCGAAGTATGACAATTGTTATTTAAGAAAGTAGATGGTGAGGGAGAATAATACCGAAAGACGATCAAAAGCTTTTAAGCCTAAAAGAGTCAAAAGATTTTTATACCGTCCAAAGATGTGGGGGTGTTGAAAGGACACTAAGTTAATTAGAGTTCATGTTTTTTTTTTGAGGTGAATTTCAGTGAGGATTAATTGTAGTAGGTTAAAAATGTAAAGTTGAAACTTATGGGTGTGATTTTCATTAGATTTTCAGATTTACCTGTCATCAGGAGTCTTTTAAGAGTAAATGAGATTGGGCATCTAGGTGGTGCAGTGGATAGAACACCAGCCCTGAAGTCAGGAAGACCTGATTTCAAAATGTGGCCTCAGAAACTTAACATGTCCTAGCTGTGTAATCTTGGGCAATTTATTTAATTCCAATTGACTTAGCAAAATAATAAATAATAATAACAATAATAATAATAATAAAGTAAATGAGATTTAAGGATTCACTATAATGAACAAATTGAATAAAAAAATTAACTTTTTTTATATGCAAAGCAGTTTGTTAACCAAAGAGGATATAAAGAATAAGTTAGATCTTATTTTAAAGAGTTTACATTCTAATGGGGAAATTTTATTATCATTTACAATGATAATGTTAAGAGATTTAACTGTAAAACAGATGGAAACACTGTTTTCAGGTTCAGTGACAAAGCAGATGGGAATACATATTTAATGTTATTTTAACTGATCTAGCCATATCCATTTCTGACAATGAACCATTTTATAATGAAAAAGACTCTGATATTGAGAGCAATATTTACTTGTCTTATGCCATGGTGCCAGTAATACCTGAGCAGAAAGTTGATAGTTCTCATCTGACTAGACTTGAAGTGGAACTTTTTTCATGGTAGGATAAGACATTTATATTCTTAGTATTTTCAGGTTCAAGGTCCTGGCCTATATCAATTAGAGTTTGGAGATAACTGGTAGAGTATCTCTCCCCCCCCCTCTCTCTTTCATTCTCTCTGTCTCTCTCTCTGTCTCTCTCTTTCATTTTCTCTCTCTCTATCTTTCTCTCTTTCATTCTGTCTTTCTCTGTCTCTGTCTCTGTCTCTGTCTCTGTCTCTCTCTCACAAATATACACAGAGACACACATAAATACACACATTCCATTCATGTTCTTTAAATTGCCAGTCTCTTTTCATTCTCTCTCTCTCTCTCTCTCTCTCTCTCTCTCTCTCTCTCTCTCTTTTTCTATGTCTATGTCTCTCCCTCTCTCTCTCTCTCTCACACACACATACACACAGACTCATATACATGCATTGTGTGTAAGCAGTTTATGGAAAGATTAAATGGATAGAGTTACCTGTCACAATTATTGTTGGAGATCATAAAAGATAAAATCATTTAAATTAAACTAAGTTAGAGATTGCATATGGAGGAGGGAAATTTTAACATTCATTTTTTTTTTTTTGCATTTGGGGTTAAGTGACTTGTCCACAGTCACATGGCTAAGAAGTGCTAAGTTCTGAAATCACATTTGAACTCAGATCCTCCTGACTTCAGAGCTAGTGCTCTATCCATGGCACCACCTATCTAACCCTTAACATTCATTTAAAAAATGTTCACTTCCTAATGCTCTCTCTTAATCCAACTCCAGCAATTAAAGCAAGTAATATGATATGTATTAAAAATAAAATAATATGTAAATCAAAATAAGGTAAATTGAGGCACAAAGTTCTCAACATGATCGATTTATTAGTGAAGTCGAAATTTACCCATAAATATCTCCTTCCCTTTCTTAATGAAGGAAAGACCTAATTAAGTGAAACAATTATCTTCTATGTTTTTGGAGGGCACAGAACAAAGAATAGAACCTCATAGGTGGCAAACAAATTATGATTGGTTTACAAAGCTCAACATCCTGAATGACAAAATTGATGATTAGTTATAGGGCAGAGACATGAGAGACAAAATGATTTATTGGAAATTGGGAATAGAGGACTGACAATAACCTTTCCTAATTCCTTCCTGTGACTAAGAAATGTTCATTGTTTGAGTTTATCTGAAAGGTTTAAGACAGTGAATCAGACTTCTTTGGAATATTATACACAATAACAACAAGAGTATAATGATAATCAACTGTGAAAAACTGAGCTACTTTGTTCATTACAATGATATAAGACAGTTTTGAAGGTCTCATGATGAAAAATCATATGCACCTTTAGAAAGAGAACTGATAAACTATGTGCAAATTGAAACATTTTATCACTTTATTATGTTTTCTGATTTTTTAAACATGATTAACATAGAAATATGTTTTTATAGGGGAAAATCAGATTAATTCTTTGTCTTTTAACAATTAATCCTATTTCTTCTGATTGGTTTGTCTTATAACTGCTTAATTTATGGTTCTTTGTCTCTGAACTTAGTGAAGAATTTCAAATGGCCTGTAATGAGTTTAGTTTAGAAACCCATTTTCTTGTTAATTATTGTTTTATTCTTGCATCTAGGAAAGCAGTTACCCTTGAGAAATGCAGGTGTTCAGCAAGGAGGCTGGTCTAGTATCTTTAGAGTACCAATGCTTTATACCACCATCCTTCATGGATTTCTAATCAAAGTAGCTACATTTTGCACAGCTGATAATCTTAATAATATTGTTATTCCTGTGTATAGTGTTCTGCTTCTGCTCACATCACCTTGCATGAGTTCATATAATCTCAGATATTTTTAAAACTACCTTTCTGTGATCGTCTTGCAGGAAAATAGTATTTCAATACCATCATATTCTACAACTTGTTCAGCCATTCCCAAATTGATGAGTTCCCCTCAATTTACACTTGTTTTTCCTACCACAAAAAGAGCTGCTATAAATGTTTTTGTGTTGTATGGGTTCTTTTTTCTTCTTTAATATCTTTGGGGTACAGTCTTAATAGTATTATTGAATGATCAAAGGGTATGAAGTTTTATAGCCCTTTGAGCATAGCACAAAATTGGTTTCAAAATGGTTGGAGCTTTTTACAACTTCACCAATAGTGCATTGTACTTATTTGCCCACATTTCCATCAGCATTTGTCATTTTTTTCTATCATGCTAGTTAATCTAATTGGTATGGGGAATTACCCACAGAATTGTGTGATTTTAATTTTGCTAATAGTGATTAAGAGAATTTCAATATGACTATATAGAGTTTTTATCTCTTCTAAAAATTGTCTGTTCCTATCATTTGACCTTTTCTCAAATTGGTAATGATTCTCATTTTTATAAATTTGGCTCTGGTTCTTATATATTTGATAAATGAAACTTTCTCAAAGAAAGTTGTGTTAATGTTTTCCCAGTTTCCTATATTGGTTTTGTTTATATAAAAGCTTTTTAAAAATTTGTTATAATAAAATTATTTATTTTATCATCTTGATTTGTCTATATCTTTTGGCATGAATTCTGCTCTTATCCACAAAAATGACAAAGAATTTTTTAAAAAAATTTAACCTAGTTTGCTCACAATATCATTTTGTGTGTATAGATAACATACCAATTTTGAAGAATATATACCATGAAAAACTTTCTATACTTAGATAAGTCAAATTCCTTTCTAATTTTCCCAACAATTTTCATCTAATAATAAATTCTTGAACCAAAAGCATGTGTCTTTGGACTTATTAAACACTAGATAACTGTGATAATTAACTTATTTATGTTGATGAAAATCTATTTCCACTGCTCTACCACCTTTTGTTTTTAGTTAATAACAGATTGTTTTGATTAGTAGAGTTTTGTATTGCAGCTTGATATCTGGTACAACAGAAATTTCTTTTTTCACATTTTTTTCTCATTGATTCTATTTATACACTTGATCTTTTGTTATTCCAGGTAAATTTTGATATTTCATATTATTTTTCAAAACTATATGCAATACTTCTTTTGAAGTTTGATGTGTACAATATTGGAAAAGTAAATTGATTTAGGTAAAATTGTCATTTTTGTTATATTCCTCAACTTACCCAAAAGCAATTAATATTTCTCCAGTTGTTTACATGTTCTAGTTGAAAAATGTTTTTTTATTGTTTTTTATAGTTCTTGAGTTTGTCTTGGCCTACACACTCCCAAATATTTTATGCTGTATCCATTTCTTTCTTTTTTCCCCTCCTGGATATTGTTTATTATGTATAGAAGTGCTTATGATTTATGTCAGTTTATTTTATACCATGGAATTCTGATAAAAATAATTTTTAATTATTTTAGTGAATTACTCAGTTTTCTAAATATACTATCATATTCTCCATAAAGAATTATAATACTACATCACCAGCGGGCTAGCCACCGGGTGATGGAATCTTGGCCACCGCAGCCTGGAAGTAAAGAGCAAGGGCCCTCAGTCCTGCGCAGCCCCTTCCTAGTCTACAGAGACAATGTCCAAAGGAGCGGAAATAAACAACAAAAAAAAGGTGGCGAATGCAAGGAATATCTGCACGTTTCCAACCATCCATAAACTTTAACTTAGGTGTTGGTGCTGTAAACGTGAACTCTGTGTCCAAGTACTAAGAAACCCGAGTTTTCAACCATCCCTCAACTGTCACCTAGCTGTTGGTGCTGTAAACGTGAGCTGTGTGTCCAAGTGCTAAGAATCATGTTCGTTCAATCATCGTAAACTCAAACTTCGGTGTTGGTGCTGTAAACGTGAGGTCCTTGTCCAGTGATCCCCAAGTTGTCCCATTAGTAAGACTGAACCCTATAAATCTCAGCATCCTTGATGTAAATACAATGACAAGGCAAGCCCTCCTCGGAGAGGCAGAGAGAAGCTGGAGAACCTGATCTGAGCAGGGGCCACCGGCAACCCAGGAGATACCGAGTCATCTTGTGGGGAAGTGCCCGTGATAAGAACTTACAAGAAGCCCACCATGAAAACAATTGCCACTGATGTACCAACATCCACTACAGAGGATGAAGAGGTGGAAAAAAATTACCCAGAACTCAACAGGCCCCTCCAAATTAAATGATCATAATGTATACGATGTTCATTCACTTCAATGCAAAGGTAGGAATGGGTGAGGACAGTGAAAACTATGTTGGAAAAAATGAATGAGGAAGAAGTAATGAGATGGGCCGTATCGGACTTGTGGACTACACAGATGCTTCACCTGTGTACGCCGTAAACTCTTTCTTCAAGAAAAAAACCAGAAGGTGCTGGGGTGGTGAGCATCAAGTACTATTACCCCAAATGATTATGTTTTTAACAGACTGGAAACCAATGTGGGAGTCGTTCCTGAGTCAGCTGTTTGGATATCATCAACTGCCAACTTGGGAGCAAAAGTCAAAATGAGTGCCAAACTAAAAAAAAAGAAGAGAAATTAGAAAAATATAAGAAATACTGGCCTATGCAAACAAGTTATCGGAGACCAAAAAAAAAAAAAAAAAAAGACAGATGAAAATACTGATTACAATCATTTCACGTCGAAGTTTAACCAATATATTTCATCACAGCAAAAAGACCCAAACAGAAGTCTGCCTGGATCAGATGTACCTGGATGGGTGATGTGCTGGAGGCAATGTAATTGTGTGTGCGTGTGTGCGTGTGTGCGTGTGTGTGTGTGTGTGTGTGTGTGTGTGTGTGCTGGGGGGCGGGGAGGGGAGATGCAATTCATGAAGGAAGAAATGACCAAGGGAGAAGGTCTCAGGCCCTCATAGTGCTTTTTAAAAAATGCAACCTGGAGAATATCGATACCTACCCACCAATATGTGTTTCCCCATCTCTAAGTTAGAATAGTCCACACATGCATCCAGGACATCCTTAATTTGAAGGGACGTTAATTAGTAAAGAACAGGCAGCATTTTGTAAGCAACAGTCCATGATAGAGCATTTTTTTTTTACTATCATTCAGTTGACCAAAAGACACCAAGAATTTGAGATCCCATTGTGCTATTATCCTTTTTTTTTTTTTTAAACGACTGGATTTGGTAATTACCTTAACAGCTATCTTTCAACATGCTGTCTCCTATCTGTAGCTCAGAAAGATTTAGGATCCCTAGAAAGATCAGGACAACCTCATTCGACCTCTCTGGAGTCATTTGCATCAGGCAGGGCACGAAACAAGCAGGCGTGCACTTGATCTAAGTGTTCGCCGCTGCGATGGAGAAGATCCAGCCCAGAGGTCAAGTTGGTGAGGGGTTCTTTATGGAAGGTAAGGTCCCCCAAGTGCTTCTTTTAAAATATGGCATCGTCTCGAGAGCATCAACCCCTGGAACATTGCGGAGCCCCCCTGAACGAGATCTGTGACCACTCAAGAGTTTGGCCTGGCCATCTGCATAAGACCAACCACATGGATGAAGAATACCTATAGTTCAGATTATGGCTTGCTATTAGATAAACTATAGAGCTTGTCCATCAATATATACATATATATATACATATATATATATATATATATACTCACATACATATATACATATATTTATATATTATATAGATATAGATATAATCTTAGATAAATATCAAAAATGGATGGTGAGTTTGACCCAGAATTAAATATGAGGAGAGCAGGCTGGATTGTTGTAGGGAAATAGCAAAGCTCCCTTAATGACCCCAAACTTCTCCCTCGGACAAAGACCTATCCTTTTATCAACTGATATTCCACTGATTTTAAATGGCTGTGGGTCGCAAAACTCGACAGCCTCTAAAAAATTAAACGAGGAACACTCAGAGGGCCACAGAGAGGAGCATGGTGTTGGTAACCAGGCCACGGCAGAAATAAGGGATGTCAGGGAGATGAGTGATCCAAAAAGAAGGTGGCCTGGTTACGTGGCAAGAGAAGAGGGATCACCGAGGATTAGCCTGTGCACCCCACTGGCGTCCTCACGATGTCGGGAAAAGCAAAGAAGGTCCCCGGTGTGTCGAGTGGACTTAAAAGGATAACACAGATAAGAGCTGCACAGGATGGGGAAATGAGGGATGAACTGCCATCTGCATTGTTGGAGGAGACCTCCACCAATGAAATCACAGATCCCAAAGATGGATTCATGCTTCATGGTTGACAAAGCGCTTTCCTCATCACCCTGAAAGCCAGCGGGTGACTGCTGAGCTGCCATCAGTGACATTTTACAAGCTTGAAGAACAGGACAGATACTGCAGGACTGGGGAAGAAGAGAGAGTGTGTATCTGGAGGCCAGTAGGCTTAGATCTTAAGACAAGGCTAGGATCCATCTAGGGAAGGATCTGATTCCATCAAGAAGGGGTTCTCACAGGCTCTTTGGATTTCCTTTTCTGATAGGGTTACTCAGCTATACTGGATCAGATGGAGTTTAAAGTTTAGCAAGGCTTTCGATAAAGTATCTCCTCCTACTCTTAGGGAAATGATGGAGAGCTGTGGGGGTGGGCAGGAGTAGGATCAGAAGAGCTGGGAACAGGAGTGGGAATAGTTCCTTGTTCACTTCTAGTCACCAGCCCTGGGGGTCTCTGCTTGACCCTGGGCTGTTGCCCATATTTGGATAAAGACATCAAATCAAAATGCTAGAAGAGGAGTCCTATCAGTGATAGAGCCCGAACTCCAAATAAACACAAAACAAGACCCAAAAAACATCACAGGCAAGAGCATTGGGCTGAATCAGAGAAGCTGAAGTGTATTAGGGGTAAATGTCAAGATCAGCATTGGGGTCCAAAAAATCAATTTCACAAAGACAAAATGGGAGGAGCAGGAGCAAAGTTAGACAGAATTAACAGAATTTTAGATTTGAAAAGAACCTTAACAGCCAAACCCTAAAACCAGGCTCCACATGACACCCCAGACCAATGTCCATCTGCCTTTGCTGGAAGATCCCTTGAGTGAGGACCCCACTGGCTCATTTGTTCGAAGAAATCTGGCCTGCGGGCTTGGTAATGTAATCTCCGGCTGCATTAAGAGAGCGAGGGTCAGCCTGAGCCATGGGGTCATGTGAAGCACCAGCCATGTTGGGTCTGATGACTCCTCGTTCACAATGGCTCCGGCAGGGAGAGCCAGGAACCAAGGGCAGAGAAAGAGCAGGAAGTCATCGAGGCTGGGGGCGGGACGCAGGTCAAGCCCAGATGGATGCCTTTGGGAGCTAGGGGATCCCCACACTGGGGGAGGGAGGGATCTTTAAATGAAGGATTGGATTTCAAATGAAAATCCTCTCCGAATGGTTTAGACCAGGTGATGATGGTTGAGACTGTCCAGAGACGAGCATTTACAGGGTGCCTGCTTTGTGCTGAGCCCTGGGCTCCAGTGTTCTACAAAGTCTCTGCCCTTGAGGAGTCCTGAGCTTCCTGGATGTCCTTGAGGTTCCTCGCCTAGCTAGCCGGGGGACCCGGAGGAGACTGAGTCACGTCTTTGGGCCCCAGTTTCCCCTCTATGAAATAAGGATAAAAATACTTACCCTGCCCCACTTAGGGAGGGAGCTGCTGTAAAGAAAGCCAACCACCAAGAGCTATGGAGAGGGAAGCTCCTCGGGTCAGGATAGGTGGAAAAAAACCAAGCCCCCCCCACCCTCAGTTCCCTAACCCCTCCCCAGTAGGTGAGGCTCGCAGGGAGGAGATGCGGTGGGCAGAGGGTCTCCCTCCCCACCAGAGTCTCCAGTGCCCCTAAGGCTGAAGTGCAGAAGGTTCCACCGGAGAAGGGCTGACCCACCCGAGGGGCAGGGGTGCTCCCACACCTGCCTTTCCGTCCGCCCCCCCTTCCCAAGAAAGACTGGCAGGGAGATGAGCCCTCCCGTCTCCCCCAACTCTGCTCCAGAGTGTAGGCAGGAGGAAGTGGTGGGCTGTAGGGGGACCAATGGGGAGCTCGGGATGATTCAGCTGCCTTCCCAGCACCTTCTCCAACCCAGGGTGGGGGTGGGGGAGAGCTGGGGATGATGGCGAGGACCCCCCGCCCCCACCCCAGGCAGGCTGAGTGCCAGCAGAGGCTTGAAGCCGCCTTCCTCTGTGGGCTAGGGACCAAGAAATCCTCAGGGGGGGAGGCGGGAGGATCCAGAGAATTCCAAATGGGAGCCGGGGGGGGGGGGGCGGATTACAGTAGTGAATCGGGAAAATTGTCAGCCGGGCGAGCCCCGGGATTAGTCCAGAGGCCTGTGGCTAGCCTCGGCCCCGCGAGGACGGGGCCGAGCGGGCCTCCTCCCCCCGGGCCTGCAGCCCCCTCACCTTCCCCAGGCAGCTAGTGTGAGGAGCGAGGCAGAGCATTTCACCAAAGCTTTATTGAGGGCAAGCTCTAGACATGGGGGAGACCACCGAGAAGGACGCCAGCCCTCCCGGAGCCTCCACTACTGACCACATGGATGGGTGTGACCGGGCAGCCTGGAGTGCCGGGCGCATGTGCAGTGTTCTTATTGGTCTAACTCACCGCTAAGATGGTATTCAGTTACGTCCACAGCCATGTCCCCCGAGATCTGCAAAGGAAGCCCACAGGTAGAGCTGGTCAGGCAGGGCAGGGACCTCGGCTTGCCCGGCCCTCGCGTCTCTGGCAGGGCAGGGACTTGGGCTTGCCCGGCCCTCCCGCCTCAGTGGCGGTCCCCGACCTACCTTGACATCCATCACAGGTCCAGAGGCCCCCCAAAAGTGTCACAAAAACCATCTTACAAGGAGTGTCCAGCCAGGAAGATGGCCCTTCCCCCATCCCCTCGGCCCGCCTGGCCACTCAGCAGAGACCTCCTCAAAGACAACCCCCCCCCAACTACGATAACTCCCGCTACGTCCAGAAATGTGCTAGGCTCCGGGGGAGACACAGGTCCCGGCCCCCATCATCTAGGGGAGGGACGGGAGAAGGGGTGCATTATGGGAGAACCGCCCCAGTTCTTGCCATCGACTGAAGCGTCCAGCCTCGGCTCCCGTCCTTCCACATCCCTGGTTCGAGGGAGACCCCGGCCCCCCCACCCTAGAGTCGAGGCTGCTGGGTGATTCTGGGCAGGCTACCGAACGTCCCTGAGCGTGTCTTCTCACTAGAAGGGGAACATCCTATTTGTCCATCGTCTCATAGGAGGGAAAGCGTCTTAGAAACCATGAAGCTAGTTCATGTGCCTTATAACTGTCGTGTCGTGTGGTGTCATGTCGTGTCGTGAGTCGCTGTCGTCCTCATCAGGGCATCATTTTGTCTGTCTGATAGACAAGGATTTTCGGTGGCGCTCGGTCGCTACCAGGGCCCTAAGCAAAACGGCAAAGTAAGAGTCTTCTCTTGACTTTTTGTTCTGCTCATTTATTGTTTGCTTCTAAGCTCAGCCATTAACCAAACAAGCATCCCACAACACAACTCCATGCACAGAATTAGGCAGAAACATGTCAGCACCAATCACGTGTTTGCGTTCAAAGTGTGTGTGTTAACCTAAAAACGAAAAAATAAAAAAAAAAATTATCCAGCCTGCAAAAAAAAAAAGAATTATAATACTAGATGGCTAACAGCCAACAGCGTTCTCTGTGAGCTCCTGAGACCTTCCTCACACTCAGACAAATTGAGCCTCCGAATGGGTTTTGGAGTGAGGGCTCCACCAAACACTTGGACTAAAATGCACTTCTATCAACAATCTACTTTGAAAAAACTCCAGAGGTTAGTCTCAGGGGAATCAGCTGCTGGCCGGGATCAGATGCCAGTGAGGCTGGGGCAGAAATCGGGCTGCGACAGAGGCAGATTTTAGGCACCCAAGAAGCCCCTGGGAGACACCTGAGCCACTTTACTCTGCTTGTGGGCAGGTGCTTTGGCAGATCTGCCTTTGGTAAAGGGTTGAATGAGAGAAGCTGAAAACGGGGTACTTGTGCAGATCTAGCCCGACCAGCCTCAGACCAGAAATCAACTCAGCAAACTGCCCAAGGGCTAATTGAAACTGTGGCAGTATTCCCTGCTAGTGACTGATACCTGAGCTCAAAATCATGAGTAAGAAGCAGAAGAGAGCTCTCACCATAGACAGCTTCTATGGAGAAAAAGTAGAGCAGTCCCCAGATCCTGAGATTCTGAAAACAATCCCAAATGAAGCCACAAAGGCAGACTTAAGCTGGTCTCCCCTTTCAGAAGGCTTACCTGGAAGATTGCATAAAGAATCTCAAAAGAAAATTAGAAGAAGAATGGGGAAATAAATTGAGAGCAGTGCAACAGAGATATCAAAAACTGGAAAACAGGACTGGTGAATTGGAAAAAGAAAACAATTCACTGAAAAACAAAATTGGAGAATTGGAAAAAATCACCAATTCACTAGAAAATAAAAATGGCAAATTGGAAACAGACAACAATTCACAGAAAAACAAAATTGGTGAATTTGAAAAAGACAACAATTCCCTGAAAAATAAAATAGGCAAAATGGAAAAACAATACACTGAATCAAGAAATTCATTTGGCCAGCTACAAAAGGAGCTAAAAAAGATAACTGAAGGAAATAATATTTTAAAAATTAAAATTGAACAAATAGAAGGAAATGACTCAATAAGACTTCAAGAATCAGTCAAACAAAAACAAAAAAAAATGAAAAAATAGAAGAAAATATGAATTATCTCCTAGGAAAAACAACTGACTTGGAAAACAGATCCAGGAGAGACAATCTAAGGATTATCAGACTCTCTGAAAGCCAAACTGAAAAAAGAACCTGGATGCTACCTTCAAGGAAATCATGAAAGAGAATTGCCCTGGTGTTTTACAATAAGAAGGCAAAGTTGGCATTGAAAGAATTCACCAATCACCTCATGAAAGAGACCCCAAAATTAAAACCCCAAGGAATATCATGGCCAAATTTGAGAACTATTGCACCAAGGAAAGGATATCGCAAGCAGCTAGAAACAGTTCAAATACTGAGGAATTGTAATTAGAATTACACAAGATCTGTCAGCTTCCACTTTAAAGGATGGAAGGGCCTGGAATCAGATATTCTGAAAGGCAAAAGACCTTGGATTACAGCCAGGAATAAGTTATCCAGCCAAAATGAGCATCATCGTCCAGGGAAGAAGATGGTCATTCAATGATACAGGAGAATTTCAACTATTTCTAAGGAAAAGACCAAATCTGAACAAAAAATTTGACCTCCAAATACAGAACTCAAGAGAAGCATAAAAAGGTAAAAAGGAAAACCCTTGAGAACTATATTTCTACTATAAGTATCCTTAAAGAATGGCAGTATAATTTGATTTTTCTTTGATAAGAATGGAAAAGAAATTAGAGGTAGAAGGGATACCATACTGAAAAAGAAAAAGGGGGGAGGGGGGAAAGGATGCAAAATAAAGTAAAAGTAAAGGAGGTAAAACAAGGCAAAATCTCATAAAGAGACAGAAGATTTAATATAATTGAGGGAAAGAAGGGAGGGTGATGAGTACTGTGTAAAACTAATTCTCATTAGATTGGACTCTAAGAGAGTATATCAGACACATTTGGCTTCAAAGAAAGGCCTGACCCTCCTTGTGGGAAGGTGGGAGGGAAAGGAGGAAAGGAAAGGGATAAATTAATAGAAGGATTAGGGGAAAGATATAAAGGGGAGGGAGTAATTTTAAAGGGGGGAGGACTGTTGTGCGGGTGGTCATCAAAAATAAAGTACTGGGGAGGGGGGGAAGGGATAGAGGTGAAAGGGAAGAGAAAATCATAACTCTGGGTAAATAGGATGGCAGGGAATATGGATATAGTTATTTTAACTCTGAATGTGAATGGGATGAACTCTCCCATAAAACAGAAGCAGGTAGCAGACTCGATTAAAAGCCAGAATCTTACAATATGTTGTTTACAAGAAGCACATTTAAAACATAGAGATAAATACAGAGTAAACGTAAAGGGATGGAGCAGAATCTTTTATGCTTCAGGTGAACAAAGAAAGGCAGGGGTAGCAATCCTTATATCAGATCAAGTAAAAACAAAAATAGATCAAATTAAAAGAGATAAGGAAGGAAACTATATTTTACTACAGGGTACCATAGACAATGAAGCGGTATCAATACTAAACATATATGCACGAAGTGGTATAGCATCCAAATTCCTAGAAGAGAAACTAAGAGAGATGCAAGGAGAAATAGACTTGCTCTCTCAGAATTAGATAAATCAAATCACAAAATAAATAAGAAAGAAGTTAGGGAGGTAAACAAAAGGCTAGAAAAGTTAGGTATGAGATCTGTGGAGGAAATTAAATAGTGATAGAAGGAAGTATACTTTTTCTCAGCGGTTCATGGAACTTATACAAAAATTGATCATGTGTTAGGGCATAAAAACCTCAAAATCAAATGAAGAAAAGCAGAAATAGTAAATGCATCCTTCTCCGATCAGGATGCAATAAAACTCACATGTGATATTAGGCCAGGAGAAAAGAGACCACAAGTTAATTGGCAATTAAATAATCTAATCCTGAAGAATGAATGGGTGAAAGAGCAAATTATAGACACAATCGATAATTTCATCCAGGAGAATGACAATAATTAGACAACATACCAAAATGTGTGGGACGCGGCTAAAGTGATTATAAGGGGTGATTTTATATCTCTAGATGCTTACTTGCATAAAACAAAGAAAGATAAGATCAATGAACTGGGCTTACAATTCAAAAAGCTAGAAAAAGACCAAATTAAAAAACCTCAATTAAATACCAAATTGGACATTCTGAAAATTAAAGGGGAGATCAATAAAATTGAAAATAAAAAAAGTATCGAATTAATAAATAAAACTGATTTGGTTTTATGAAAAAACCAACAAAATAGATAAGCCTTTAGTTAATTTGATAAGAAAAAGGAAAGACGAAAATCAAATTGTTAGTCTCAAAAATGATAAGGGAGAAATTTCCTCCAATAAAGAGGAAATTAGAGTAATAATTAGGAGTTTCTTTGCCCACCTTTATGCCAATAAATTTGATAATGTAAATGAAATGGAGGAAAATCTACAAAAATATAGATTGCCAAGGTTAACAGAAGAGGAAATAAATTATTTAAATAGCCCCATTTTGGAAAAAGAAATTGAACAAGCTATTAATCACCTCCCTAAGAAAAAATCTCCAGGGCCAGATGGATTTATATGTGAATTTTACCAAATATTCAAAGAACAATTAATCCCAATACTATATAAATTATTTGAAAAATAGGGAAAGAAGGTGTACTACCAAATTCCTTCTATGACACAGATATGGTGCTGATAGCTAAACAAGGTACAGAGAAAAATGAGAAAGAAAACTATACACCCATTTCCCTAATGAAGATTGAAGCAAAAATTTTAAATAAAATTTTATCAATGAGATTACAAAAAGTTATCCCCAGGATAATACACCTTGACCACGTAGGCTTTATACCAGGAATGCAGGGGTAGTTCAATTTTAGGAAAACTATTAGTATAATCAATTATATTAATAACCAAATTAACAAAAACCATATGATTTTCTCAATAGATGCAGAAAAAGCCTTTGATAAAATTCAACACGCATTCCTATTAAAAACACTGGAGAGTATGGGAATAAATGGGATTTTCCTTAAAATGATTAGTAATGTCTACTTAAAACCATCAGCAAGTATCGTATGTAATGGAGTCAAACTAGAACCATTCCCAATAAGATCAGGAGTGAAAGAAGGCTGCCCACTGTCACCATTATTATTTAATATTGTATTAGAAATGTTAGCTTTGGCAGTAAGAGAAGAAAAAGAGATTAAAGGAATTACAGTAGGTAATGAGGAAACCAAGTTATCACTTTTTGCAGATGACATATATATGTAGAGAACCCTAAAGACTCAACTAAAAAACTACTAGAAACAATTCACAATTTTAGCAAAGTTGCAGGATACAAAATAAATTCACATAAATCATCAGCATTTTTATATATTACCAAATAAGTTCAGCAGCAAGGGATAAAAAAAAGAAATTCCATTCAAAGTAACTGTTGATAGAATAAAACATTTGGGAATTTATCTGCCAAGGGAAAGTCAGGACCTATATTAACTAAACTACAAAACACTTTCAACACAAACAAAATCAGACCTAGTCAATTGGAAAATCCTTATGGGTAGGCCGAGAGAATATAATAAAAATGCCAATAGTACTCAAATTGATTTACCTATTTATTGCCATACAAATGAAACACTGAAGAAATTATTTTACATATCTAGAAAAAATAGTAGCAAAATTCATTTGGAAGAACAAAAGGTGAAGAGTTTCAAGAGAATTAATGAAAAAAAAAGGCTGATGATGGTGGACTTGCTGTACCCGATCTAAAACTATATTACAAAGCAGCAGTGATCAGAACCATTTGGTTAAGAAATAGAGTAGTCTATCAATGCAATAAGATAGAATCACAAGACAAACTAGGCAATAACTATAGCAATTTAGTCTTTGATAAACCCAAAGACCCCAGTTTCTGGGATAAGTACTCACTACTTGACAAAAACTGCTGGGAAAATTGGAAACTAGTGTGGAAGAAATTATGGCTTGACCCACATCTAACACCACATACCAAGATAAGATCTAAATGGGTTCATGATCTGGATATAAAGAGGGATACTACAAGGAAATTAGAGGAACGTAATATAGTTTACCTCTCAGACCTATGGAGATGGAATAAATTTAGGTCCAAAGAAGAACTGGAACTCTTAATTGAAAACCACATAGATAACTTTGACTATATTAAGTTAAAAAGTTTTTGTACAAACAAAACCAATGCAGTCAAGATTAGGAGGGAAGCAATAAATTGGGAAATCATCTTTACATTTAAGTGTTCTGATAAAGGTCTCATCTCTAAAATATATAGAGAGAATTATCTCATATTTATAAAAATTCAAGCCATTCTCCAATCGTTAAATGGTCAAAGGATATGAACGGACAATTTTCAGATGATGAAATTAAAACTATTTATAATCATATGAAAAGGTGCTCCAAATCACTATTGATCAGAGAAATGCAAATCAAGACAACACTGAGGTACCACTACACACCTGTCAGATTGTCTAAAATGACAGGAAAAGTTAATGATCAATGTTGGAAGGGATGTGGGAAGGCTGGGACACTGATGCATTGTTGGTGGAGCTTTGAACCAATACAGCCATTCTGGAGAGAAATTTGGAACTATGCTCAAAAACTTATCAAACTGTGCATACCCTTTGACCCAGCAGCATTTCTATTGGGCCTATATCCCAAAGAAATCATAAAGGAAGGAAAGGGCCTCACATGTGCAAGAATGTTTGTGGCAGCCCTTTTTGTAGTGGCTAGAAACTGGAAACTGAATAGATGCTCTTCAATTGGAGAATGGCTGAATAAATTATGGTATATGAATATTATGGAATATTATTGTTCGGTAAGAAACGACCAGCAGGACGATTTCAGAGAGGCCTGGAGAGACTTGCATGAACTGATGCTGAGTGAAATGAGCAGAACCAGGAGATCACTGTACACGTCAACAACAATACTATATGACGATCAATTCTGATGGACATGGCTCTCTTCAACAATGAAATGTTTCAAACCACTTCCAATTGTTCACTAAAGAAAGACATATACACCCAGAGAGAGGGATGTGAAATATAGACCACAACATAACATTCTCATACTCTTGATTCATGTTTGCTTACATTGTGTTTCCTTTATCTGATATGTCTTTTGTTTAGATACGATTTTTCTTGCACAACAATGATAAGTTTGGAAATATGTATACATATATTTGATTTGCCAACTATTTTAACATAATTAACATGTAGTGGATATCCTGCCATCTAGGGGAGGGGTGGGGAGTTGGGGGGAAATATCTGTAACAGAAAGCTATGTAAGGGTTAATGTTGAAGAATTACTCATACATATGTTTTGCAAATAAAATTTTAAAAAAGAATGATGATACTTTTATTTAATTGCTGCCTCTTTTTATTACTTCATTTTATTTTACTTGTCTTATTGCTATAGCTAGCAATTCAATCCTGAATAATAATGGTGACAATGAACAACATTATTTTTCTTATTGGAAATATTTCTTGTTTATTCTTATTACAAATAAAATTTGCTAATGATTTTACATACACACAAATTATTATTTTATGAGAAGTAGCATTTATTCCTAAGCTTTCTGTTTTAATAGGAATTGGTGTAATTTTTGACAAATACTTTATTGTTTCTTATAACATAATTATGATTTTTGTGTGTGTGCTATTGTTAGAGTTAATTATGCTTGTAGTTTTATCAATTTTTAATCAGCTTTACATTCATGCTATTAATCTCACTTTGTTACACAGCATGATTTTTGTGATATTTTGTTCTAACCTCTTAGTTATTATTTAGTAGAAAATATTAGTAGAACATTACAAAATGTTCTACTAATATTCATGAAGGAATTGGATTTTAAATTTTCTTTCTCTATTTCTGCTAATTTCTGGTTTAGATATCAAAACCTTTCATGTGTCATAGAAAGGATTTTATAAGATTCCTAATTTTGTTATTTTTCTAGAGTTTATATTACAATTCATTTTCTTTAAATATTTGAATTACTGATTGTAATTTCATCTGGTTCTGTAGATTTATTTTTCCTAAAGGAGCTCAATGTTCAATTTCTTCTTATAAAGTAAAATTATTCAATTGCTCTATTTCATTTTGGGTTAATCTGATATATATATATATATATATGTAAATATTCATCTGTTGTTTTTATTGGCATTTCATTGAGTAAGATATTTTCCAATAATTACATTAACTTAATTTTCATTGAATTTCTATTAACTTTTTCCAGTTTTGATACTTGTAATGTGGTGAGGTATGGGTTTTTTGCTTACTTTAAAAAAAATCAAATTAACCAATGATTTACATTTTTGTTGCTGCAGCTCCTATTACTTACAAAAAACATTCCTAATTTTATTAGTATTCTTCCTTCTTATTCCATTTTCATTGCCTCTTTAATTTTCAGGTTTTGCAATTAAGCATTTTACTAACATTTTAATTTGTCCTTTTCCTAGTTTTTTCCTCTTGTTAATTTATTTGGCTTTTTTTCTCATTTTCAATGATATGTGTAAAGAGATATAAATTTTATCCAAATTGTTCATTTGGCTGTATAACACAAATTACTGAATGCTATTTTATTATCTTCATAATTTTTAATGAAGCTATTGATGGTTTATATGATTATTCTTTGACTCATTCCCTATTTTACTTCAGCTTAAGAATAAAAATAGATTCCCCCATGGCTCCTTATTTAACCTCTGTATTTCTTTTATTTAAGTTTTTCTTATAAACAACATATTGTTGTTTTCTACTTCCTAATTCATGATGTTATCAATATCTATTTTATAGGTAAGTTATTCTCATTCCCCTTCATGGTTATGATTGCTAATTTTACTTCTCTCCATCTCATATTCTTAGTTCCCTCTCTAAATAATATTTCCTTTTTTTCCAATTACATGTAAAGTTTATTTTCACCATTCATTTAAAAAAACATTGAGTTTCACACATTTCTCCTTTTGTCCCTGCCCTGACCCTTCCTCAAGAAAGCAAGGATATCGATACAACTTATATGTGCACAACCATGTTAAACATTTCCACAGTAATAATTTTATAGAAGGATCAAAACAAAAGACAGTAATCAGGAGAAAGTACAAAAAAAGCAATAATGATATATTTTAAACTGCAATCAGACTCCATATTGAAAGTATATAGCATTTTATATCAAATGTCTTTTGGAATTGTTTAAGGATCAATGGGATGAGAAGAACTAAGTCTATCATAGTTGATGGTCACACAGTATTGTTGTTATTGTGCATAAGGTTCTCCTGGTTCACAACACTTCATTAACATTAATTCATGTTAGTCCCTTCAGGTTTTCCTGAAATCTCATAATTTCTTGTAGTGCAATTTTTCATTATATCCATATATATACCTTGTTCAGTAACTCTCAATTGATGGCCATGTCCACAATTTCAAAATTATTTCCTGCATAAAAAAAGATTTACTATAAATATTTTTTTGTATTTCTAAGTCCTTATCCCTTGTTAAAGACTTCTTTGGCATATAGACTTAAGCAGGGTGTTTTTGGATCAAAGGTTATGCACATTTTGTGATCCATTGGGCATACTACCAAATTGCTCTCCAGAATGTGTGTACCAATCCACAGCTTCAATAATTATATATTTGTATTCCAATTTTCACACATCCTTTTTAAGATTTATAATTTTCCATTTATTTCATATCCAGCAATTTAATGTGTGAGGGGGTACCTCAGAATTTTTTCACATGACTGCATAAGTTTAATGTATTTATCTGAAAATGCCTTGATCACAATCATAACATGGGTAACTTATGTTTTTGTAAATATTCATCCACTTCACTTAAATTACTATATTTATTGGCATGCAGTTGGGTAAAATTGCTTCTAATTATTGCTTTAATTTGTAATCATTGGTAGGCAATTCATTCTTTTACTTTTTGATACTTATATTTGATATTTTTCCTTTAGTTAAATTAGCCAAAGCTTCATTTGCATTTTCATTAAAACAACCTTAGTTTTATTTATTTCAAAGTTTTCTTACTTTCCATTTCATTAATCTCTCCTTTGATTTTCAGAATTTCCAATTTGATATTTAATTGGACATTTTTAATTTGTTATTTTTCTAGCTTTTTCATTTAGCTGTTCTTCCTCCATTTGATTCATATACGTATTTAGAGATATAAAATTTCTTCCAAGATTACTTTTGCTACATATTACAAATGTTGTTATTTTATCTGATAATCATCATTGTCTTTCATGAAATTATTGGTTACTTCTGTTTGAGCCATTCCTCCTTAGGTTTATATTATCTGGTTTACAATTATTTTTTAATTTATTTTTCCATATTCCTAAATTATATGCAATTTTTATTGTATTTGAAATTTGCTTACAATATTTTTAGAATTTTCATTTGGGATTTCTGTCAGGAGGTGATCAAAAGATTATTTTAATGATTATTTTATTGAGAGGGGCAGAGCCAAGATGGCAAACTGCAGACACCATTCTCTGTGAACTTCTGAGACCTTCCCTCAGACCGAGAGAAAGTGAGCCTTTGAACTGGTTTTGGAGTGAAGGCTCTGCCAAACATTTGGACTACAACGCACTTCTATCAAAAATCTACCTTGAAAGAACTCCGGAGAAGGTTAGCCTCAGGGGAAATCGGCCACTGGTCATGATCAGACTCCAGCCTGGGCAGAAGTCAGGGCTGCTATAGAGGGGCGCATTTTAGAAACCCAGGAAGCCCCTGGGAGACACCTGGGCCACTTTGCTCTGCTTGGGGGCAGGTGCTTTGGCAGATCTGCCTTTGGTAAAGTGTGGATCAAGAGCAGCTGAAAACGTGGTCCTAGTGCAAATCTAGCCTGACCAGCCTCAGACCGGAAGTCAACTCAGCAAACTGCCCCAGGGCAAATACAAATTGTTGCAGTATTCTCTGCTGGTGACCAATATCCCAACTTTAAATCATGAGCAAGACGCAGAAGAGAGCTCTCACCATAGAAAGCTTTTACAGAGAAAAAATAGAACAGTCCCCAGATCCTGACATTATGAAAACAATCCCAGATGAAGTCACAAAGGCAGACTTAAGTTGGTCTCCCTTTCAGAAGGCTTACCTGGAAGATTGCATTACGAATCTCAAAAGAGAGCTAGAAGAAGAATGGGGAAATAAACTGAGATCAGGGCAACAGAAATATCAATGGAAATATCAAATGGAAAATAGGACTGGTGAATTGGAAAAAAGAAAACAATTCACTGAAAAATAAAATTGGTGAATTGGAAAAAATCACCAATTCACTGGAAAATAAAAATGGTGAATTGGAAAAAGTCAACAATTCACTGAAAAACAAAATTGGAGAATTGGAAAAAGACAACAATTTACTGAAAAAACAAAATGGGGGAATTGGAAAAAGAAAACAATTCACTGAAAAATAAAAATGGAAAAATGGAAAAAGAATGCATTGAATCAAGAAATTCAAATGGCCAGCTACAAAAGGAGCTAAAAAAGATAACTGAAGGAAATAATACTTTAAAAAATAAAATTAAACAAATAGAAGGAAATTAATCAATAAGACTTCAAAAATCAGTCAAACAAAAACAAAAAAAATGAAAAAAATAGAAGAAAATATGAAATATCTCCTAGGAAAAACAACTGCTTTGGAAAACAAATCCAGGAGAGACAATTTAAGGATTATCGGACTCCCTGAAAGAAATGATGAAAAAAAGAACCTGGATGCTATCTAGCAGGAAATCATGAAACAGAATTGCCCTGATGTTTTAGAACCAGAAGGCAAAATTGGCATTGAAAGAATTCACCGATCTCCTCCAGAAAGAGACCCCAAAATTAAAACCCCAAGGAATATCATGGCCAAATTTCAGGACTATCGCACCAAGAAAAACATATTGCAAGCAGCTAGAAAGAAACAGTTCAAATACCGAGGAACTGTAATTAGAATTACACAAGATCTGTCAGCTTCCACTTTAAAGGATCGAAGGGCCTGCAATCAGATATTCTGAAAGGCAAAAGACCTTGGATTACAGCCAAGAATAAGTTATCCAGCTAGAATGAGCATCATCGTCCAGGGAAGAAGATGGTCATTCAATGATACAG
>JAJPUD010012639.1:0-48349 GCA_023553655.1 Myrmecobius fasciatus | reverse complement strand
TTTTGATATTTCTGTTGCCCTGATCTCAATTTATTTCCCCATTCTTCTTCTAGCTCTCTTTTGAGATTCTTAATGCAATCATCCAGGTAAGCCTTCTGAAAGGGAGACCAACTTAAGTCTGCCTTTGTGGCTTCATCTGGGATTGTTTTCATAATGTCAGGATCTGGGGACTGTTCTATTTTTTCTCGTTAAAGCTTTCTATGGTGAGAGCTCTCTTCTGCTTCTTGCTCATGATTTAAAGTTGGGATATTGGTCAAAAGCCGAGAAAACTGCAACAATTTATATTTGCCCTGGGGCAGTTTGCCGAGTTGACTTCCGGTCTGAGGCTGGTCGGGCTAGATTCGCACCAGGACCACGTTTTCAGCTGTTTTCGATCCACCCCCTTCCAAAGGCAGATCTGCCAAAGCACCTGCCCGCAAGCAGAGCAAAGTGGCCCAGGCGTCTCCCAGGGGCTTCCTGGGTGCCCAAAATCCGCCCCTCTATCGCAGCCCTGACTTCCGCCCCGGCTGGAGTCAGATCGCGACCAGAGGCCGATTTCCCCTGAGGCTAACCTTCTCCGGAGTTCTTTCAAGGTAGATCTTTTATAGAAGTGCGTTGTAGTCCAAATGCTTGGCGAGGACCTCACTCAGAAACCAGTTTTAAGGCTTACTATGTCTGGGTTTGAGGGAATGTCGGAGGGAGTTCACAGAGAAAGCTGTTCGCAGTTCGCCATCTTGGCTCCGCCCCCCAGAAAATCGATAAGTCACTTTATTTCTGGCAATTTCCTCATCTAGAAAATAATAGATTAGATTAGACAATCTCTAATGTTATTTCAGCTCTGATTTTTAGCTCTCTTTTCCCACATAATATATGTGTGGTTTTGCCTGTAATAATATACTATGTTAATGTGACATAATTATACATGTACAAATATCTGTATACACACACACAGACACACATATACAGTTCATTAGGAGAATAACCATTATTATTGTTCTTTTTGGGGGGATGCTAAGGAAATATATTGCTTGGTATAAAGTAGCAGAGTTGTAACTAAGGTGGGCATGAGAGATTTTATCTAGAATAGATAACCTAGAGAGTGTTCAATGCACTATTCACTGTATTTTTGCCCCCTCTGGCATATACACACTACTCCTCCCTATGCCCATATCACTTGTTATTCCCAGAAATGACCTAGTTATAGCTCTTTGAGGTTCAGAACATGCCACTTATAATTAATAGAAAATGCTGGTTTAAATATAAAATTAGGAACATATGTATTGATTAGATCATACACATTTCTAAAAGAGTCATTGATTATAAAAATTGTGTTCTTAGATGAGTAATTGAGACTCTTCCCCTCATATCTGACATGATTTCAAGCTTCTGTGACTCACCTGCAGGTTGGAGATCAGAGTTAATTCTCTTCCCATGCAAAATGGCAGATGGCTTTGCAGAATTTTGGAGAAAGACAAGGTCAACTGATAATTTATTACCCTGAGAGAATACTATCCTTGCAAGCATTTACTCTTAAGGTGTATAAAACCAGATTTTCTTGCTTATATCCAATTCAAATCATATGGGAAAACCAATTGTTAAATTTTCAATGTGAGCATTTATCACTTAGAAAATGTTAGAGGCTACAAATCATATGTTTTTATTGTCTAGACTGAAGAAAGTGAAGGAGAAAATGCATGTTACATTGTGAATTAATATTTGTTAAATGGAAATTCAACTTAAAAGTGTGTGATGCATACATTATTTTTTGTGGGAGAGAGTTGTTATAACTTTTACTAGCACACTGCTGCCAATATCCAACAATTGAAACAATCTGAGTAGCTCTGAATTTAATAATGTCCTGGATTCTGTAGTGTTTTTAAAGAAATAATACATTTTTGAATTTTCAAGGATGATATTTAGTTTAAAAAAACCCTTTAACTTCTCTTCCTTATAAAGGATATGAGTAAGTGCCACAAAGGTCAGTAACTATGAAGATGGGATAAGTTTTTCTATATGAGCATTTAAAGGAGTTCATCTTAGTGAACTTCTTTGGAAGGGGCTATGAAAATGAGGAAGTATGTATTAAAATGCTTGTTCCATAGGGTAGTGTGCCAATCCCTCTTGTGATGATAGATTTTAAATTTTCTCTTTTTAGTAGAAATATTAAAATAACCATCTGCATTATGCTTTATGCAAAGGCATGTTAAAGGTGAATGATCCCACATGTTGAGAAAATTGCAGCAGTTTTAAGAGAGCCAGAAATGTACACAGAGAATAGAATTGTTTTAAGATCACTGTCCATGTCATGCCAAGAGGAATGATCATATAAGAAATTTGTTGATTTAGTTTATTTGATTATTGTCAATAGCCAAATCAAAGAATATCACATGGAATCTGAATTGTTTATTAATTATTATTGCTATTAAGAAAGTACTTATTAAGCACCTATTATGTGCTAAAAATATGCTAAGCATTTTATGAATGTAATCTAATTTGATCCTCACCAACAACCCTGAGAGGTAGGTAGTATTATTCCAATTTTACAGCTAAGGAAATTGAAGCAACACTTAAGTGACTTGTTCAGATCACGGTTATTGTATCTAGAACTGGATTTGAACTCAGATCTTCCTGATTCTAAACCTAACACTCTATCTACTGCTCCACCTGGAATTGGAATAATAACAACAATGAAAATGGTAACATTAAAAATTAACTGGAAAATTGTCTTACCTCATATAATAAGGTGTAGGCAGTTTCATTTCTAAATGTTATAATTTAAAATTCAGAAATCTGTTTTCCTTTTCACATAAATAAGCCAAGTGAATACATAAAAGTCAAGAATTCAGAGTTCCTAGTCCTCCCTTAGATGAGGATTCCCATGTGGAGCTGGCTTGATGTTTAGGAAGATTAACTTCTTTTCTCCTTGTTATGAATTGAGAGATACTGGAAAGGTTAATCTCTGGTTCTAAATCTTTTCTATCTGAAGCTCACAATTAATTCCTTTGGGTGAAAATATTTCCTTCTGTTGGTGTGCTGATTTCAAATGCAAATTTGGTGGTGGGAGGAGCAACAAAGCATAGATTAATCATAAATCTTTTAGTGTGAGTATTTTATAAGAGCTACATTCCTCTGCAACTGAAAACTAGATGGAAGAGAAGAATCCAGAGGGAGAAGGAGAGTTCCTGGCAATGGGGGGAACAAGGAGAAATTATTTTGAAATAGAATGTGTCCTGGAAAAATACGGACTTGGAAATGATTCTAGGGCAACTAGTCATGTGTAGGGTGGTTAGTAGAAAGACAAACTTTCATCAGTTCTTAGTTTTGCCAAAAGAAGCCGTTTTCCTATAGATTAGTTTTTTTTTTAATCCCAGAAAGAATTTCACTTTCTTTGGCACTTTATTCATGTCATTAGAAGTAAGGAGTGTTTGAAGGAATGAGCTGTTACATTTCTATCTATAAACAGATGGAAGGCGAATTGCTTTATCCCAAGCCAATGATCTGGTTTCTAGTTGACTTTGTCAGCAGGTGCCATGTTTCAAGAAACAAAATACTTATCTTCATACTCTACTGGCAAACCACAGTGAATTCAAATAGCTTTTAATATTTGATTCACTGAGGGGTGCCAGTAGGACAAGCCAAGTTCTAAACTCAATATTCAGACATATGTATTTGCTTGATTATGCATGCTACCATTGGACCATAATGGGGGGTTGAGACAAGGACATTGCCCACAGAATAATTACCTATCATCAAAATACTTCAGAAAGGGAAAAGTGGTGTGTGACTCTGAATGAAGGAAGATTTTCTTAATATTTAAGTAAAACAGAGACATTATCAGCTTTTAGGGAATATGTTTTACAACGGAAAATTATTATGAGAAGCAATATTAAAATGGAAACTGCATAACAAGCCTAAATAGCAAGCATTGCTAAATGGAGATCAATGGCTTGGTATTAAGAGCACTGGAATTGAAATAATTAGAGATCTGAGTTGAAATATTAACTCTGACAGTTACTAGTTGTATTATTATCAGCAAGTTATCCAAACTTGCTAAGTAATTTTTTTCATTTGTAAAATAGGTATAAAAATACTTATATTACCAACCTATAGTGTATATAGTAACTAATTCATCATGAGGGCAGAATAAGATAGGTATATACAATGATACAAATTCAATAATCTTTTATTTGGATTTTTATGTTCCTCTTATTTTATTTTATGTTCACACAAGGAGTAAATATTGTTTCTTGTCTCTCATGAATTCATTTTAAATAGGGAACTATTACTAATTACTAAAAGGTTCTAGAATCTAGAATATCCAAGAATGCTTGTGTCAGTCAGGGAATACCTCATGTCTGAGAATATTTTTTGTATTTGGGGATTATTGCTTATTGATCCATTTGGGACCATTGACTTTTCTATATTAATTCTGTTTGGAAACAGAAGCTCTAATTGCTAAATACCTAGCTAATGTCTATATGGTCAAAGTACATCATATACACATTATCAAGTATGGTATAGAGAAAACAGGACAGAATTTATTATAACCACTTTACAATTGAGGAAACAGACTCAAAAGCAAGTAATTTACTTGAGATGACAAACAATTGCATTAAAAGAAAAAAGAAAGGGGTTTCAAGTCTTAAAACTCTGAATCAAAGGCTAAGATTTATTTATTTATTTGTGATACCATACATATTATCATGTCAGTCAAGTCTCTTATTGAAAGTCAGGGAGGGCAATGTTCAAATGTTCTGCTTTAGGACCTAGTAATAATCAATATTTTCTAGCAAAAACCATGGGTAACATTAAATTAAAAACAACTGAAGGCTAAAAATTTTTTTTAAAAGGAACTCTGAGTAAACAGAAAAGCATAGTGACAAGTGCCTAGCAAAGTGCTTTGGATATAGAAGATTCTATGTTTGTTGACTTGAATGTTTTTCAATCAAGAGGAATGGATTATAGTTGAAAAAGGCTCTGGAGATGCATAGTGATTATATGCTGAACATGAATGAAGTAATTCTAGAATTTAATAACATGAGCAAAATAATGGCATATAAAGATGAAATAGTGCACATAAAATCTGGTTTGAGAGGTACTTGTAGTAGAATAGTAGTCTGGTATTGGTCTGAAGAATGAACAAATGAAGGATAAAAGCTATCTACTTAATATGTTTAAAGCACTGTGCAAAGTGTGTTGAAGTAACAAATATTAAAACAAATACAGATCTTGCCTTCATGGACTTTACAACCTAATGCAAGAAAAAAACACCTAAGAAATTAGTGAGAAGAAGGGATATATGATTTTAGAAATTTAGAAGAATAGTGAGTGGAGAGATCTTGATTCATATTTTTCCTTAACATATACTATCTGTGAGTCCTTAGGCATCTCACTTAACTTGTAAATACAACTGTCAAATTTCAAATTAAAGATTAGTTGTTAACCAACATTAGTGGAGGAAATCTTTGACCCTGGGAACTCCCTGTGAGATTGAAATCACAGATGGTTTGAACCAAAAAAAATGTGATATATACAACCCAGTGAGGCAAGAATGTAGTATTCAAAGGTAGGTCTGCATTTATGTTTGAGTTATGAGTAGGGCATTGTTCCTTCTCAGGGGAGGAGGCATTAAAATTAAAATGTGAACCCAACCTGGACCTTTCATCTAGAGACTGACAGATTTTACAACCTGACTTGTCAAATTCCAGGCCAGAACTGTTCCATGGGTCCTGGGGCCCTTCATGTTCAGCATCACATACCTATGTTTGACTCTAGGACTGAGGACCCAAAGAGCACAGTTTTTGTCTGCAGGAAAAGAAATGTCAAATAAGCATTGTAAATGGATTTTATTTTTAATATATAATAATTTATTTCCCCCAATTACATGTTAAAACATATTTAACATTTGTTTTATTTTGAATTCCAAATTCTGTCCCTCTTCTCTCTCTCCCCTCCCTGAGACAGTAAAGAATCAGATATACATTATACATGTACAATCATGTAAAACATTTCTGTATTAGTCATTTTGTACAAGAAGGTTTGAATAAAAAGAAAAAAAAATAGCATGCTTCAGTCTGTATTCAGACAATAAGTTCTTTCTTGGAGTCAGATAGTAAATGCTTCATCATTAGTCTTTTGGGATTTTCTTGGATCAATGTATTACTGAGAATAACTAAGTCATTTCCTCCTATAACATCACTGTTACTAGGTACAGTGTTCCCCTAGTTCTTCTTTGCATTAGTTCATGAAGGTCTTTCCAAGTTTTTCTGATATCATCTTGCTTGTCATTTCTAATAGTACAATTATATTCCATTACAATCATATAGCACAGCTTGTTTAGACATTCTCCAAGTGGTGGAAATCCCTTAGTTTTTAACATCTTAGTCATCACAAAAAGCTGCTGTAAATAGTAAATTGCTATTTTTAGAATATGTAATCCACACACAGAGTTAAGGGATAAAGTTTGGTTTTTTAAATAGAGGAGGGGGTGGTACATATGCTTTGTTTCAAGAAATTTAACCTAAAACAATCAACCAACAAACATTTATTAAGTTATTATGTGGCAGCAATCAACCTATGCCAGCCAAAAAGATAAAAAGACATCATTAACTAGTCCCTGTTCTTAAGATCATACATTCTATGAAGGAAGGCAGTGTAAGTGTGTATGTGTGTTTATGTATGTGTATTCAAGAAGTAAATATAAGTTATGTTGATGGGATCGAAGTTATGGCTGCAAAGATCAGAAAAAATCACTGAGATACATGAAATAATAGCAAAAAAGGGAAGGAGAGTAGATTACAGCAAAGGTTTCTCGACTATGAGACAAATCTGAAATGTTCTAGTTGAAAGAATTAAAGAAGAATATTTGGTGATAGAAAAGAGAGGAAAGTGAAGTGATAAGTGATCAGCAGAACAAGAGCATATGTAGGGATATTTTAGAATTGGAATTGGGAATAAGAGGCACTCAAAATCAGGGAAGTAACAAGAGGAAGACATGTTACCATCAGTGTTAATGTTATACTTCATATAAAACTTGATTACATTTGTAAAGTTGCAAATGTAAAAGTTCGTAAAATGCTGAATATTTTCTCTTCATAAATGAAAGTTTTATTTTGTCAGTGAACCATCTTTATGTGGTAAGATGAGTTTTGTGGAATGGAATTGGACTCCCTTGTGAAAAAAGAAAAGTTGTAATTAGAAACCGCTGATTTTCACCTCCTTTTTGCTGTTGTGGGTACAATTTAGCATCAGATCATTCTAGAAACAGATGCCACTCAACTCCACCTCTGGGGTTGGCATGTAATTTCCTGAACAAGCTATAATCAAAAGTCCAGTGTTGCTGATGATGCAACTGTTCTTTGTTCTCTTCTCCTGCAGCTGAAATGAACACCATCAATGAGAGCACAGAGATACTCCACCTTAGCCCAAACATAGAGAAAAAAGCAGAAGTCTGTGAGCGTTCCTGTGAAGAGTTAGGCAGCATGATCAATGAAATATCGGGACTACACAGCCTAGTCAACAGCCTCAGAGAAAATCTAAATAAAGTGGTAAGTAACCTGGGACAGAGAAACATGTAATTATTTGGTTTAGTGGAAAGATCATTGGTTTTAAAGTGAAAGGATCAAAGTTAAATTTTCCTTTTAGTGTTTACTCCTTGTGAAATCTTAACAAGTCACATAATCCATAGGTCTCAGTTTTCTTATTTATAAAATTAGGGAACTTGAATTAGATGGACTATGAGGAGACTTTTATCTTGTTTGATAATAGAATAGTGTTTCCCTAAGTATAGCTGAATGATGAGAATGTGTGTGGCTGAGGTATATCTGTTGCTTCTTTTTGTGGGATAGGAAAATCTAATCACGAGGTAGCATTTATGTCCAACTTGAAATAGTTTATCTAGAAATTCCATATTGGGTATTTGGCAGATGGTTGTTCAAAGAGTTCTAATTATTTTTTTGAGTACCGTTTGATGTATGAGTTCATTGACAAGAGAATGGAACATGAAAAGTTTGCAATTTTTCTAAAATTCCATCTGTCTTATGTCCAGATGGAGTCTCTGTTTTAAAGAATATATGGCATTTGTAGGAGATGTGACAACATTCTTTGGCGTAGAAGCTGATTGTCTGGAACCTGAGTTGGACAGAAGAAGGGAAGTGAGAAAAATATGCCAGTGAGGAAGAATTATAGCTCTTTATAAGAGATAAAAAGCAGCAGAACCTAGATTTAAATTCAAACATGATGAATGCTACAAGTTTACTTCTGTACAGTAACAGAGACTACAATACTAATGAGAGTATAATAATGGTGAATAAGACCAGAGATAGTACATCTGGGTCTGGTTATTTGAGGAAAAGAAATGGAAGGGAAACATCTGTGAGAGCTATGTGGCTGGGAAAATATTGTTTAATGGCCTAAGAAACGTCCTGCATTCAAATTCTAAACCAGAATTATATAGATCTGTTTTTGAGACAATCCTTTTTAATGTACAATATTTTTAAATAAAGCTCTTTGTTTTCAGAACATATAATAGATAAATTTTAACATTCAACTTTACAAAACCTTGTCTTCCAAAATTTTTTCTTCCCTTCACTCTGCTCACTCCCCTAGATGGCAAGTAATCTAATATGTTAAATATGTGCAATTCTTCTATACATATTTCCACAATTATTATGGTACACAAGAAAAATCAGATCAAAAAGGAAAAAAATGAGAAAGAAAATAAAATGCAAGCAAACTACAATGAAAAAGGTGAAAATACTATGTTGTGATTCATACTCACTCCCCACAATGCTCTTTCTGGATGTGGATGGCTTTGTCCATCACAAGTCCATTGAAACTGGCCTGAATCACCTTGCTGTTGAAAAGCGTCATGTCCATCAGAATTGATCATCATTCAAACTTCTTGTTGCTGTGTACAAAATTCTGCTAGTTCTATCTGATACAATCCTTACTATTTCTTGCTATAGTTTTGTAGAATTAGCAAGTGGATGAGTTCTCAGAGCGTGTGTGTGTGTGTGTGTGTGTGTATGTGTGTGTGTGTGTGTGATCCTGGCTGTCTAAAGCATGCAATTGCAAGATGAAGTATGGGATTATGAAAAAGAATGATGTTAGTATTATTTTGAGGTGGAGATATTAGATTGGCTTTCTTGTAGCACCAAGCACCAAGCACTAACTCAATGACAAGTCCTAAAATCATCCTTTTCCCCCATTATTTAAAAAGTATTAAAATTTTCCATTTGAGAAATTCATTCTCATTAAAGCTAAGTTTGGCCTAAGGAAACAGAAACTAAATAAATTCCAATCCTAATCCTTTGTTTCCTTTATTAGTGAAATGGCTTTTGGACCTTTCAAATATGCCTAGAGGAAGTATCTGTCAGCTAAAAGTAGGAATATAATCTCATTAGACTAGAAAGCATGGATAATTCTGTATCAAAGCAAAGTAAAAATTTGACAGTGTCTGTTGATGTGGGTAGGCTGGTAACAATCCACAGAGCACAATGTTTCCTCCCCTTCAATGAATTTTCATATCAAGAGTTGTCTTTAAGGGGGCATGCATTTAAAGCAGACTAGTCAGGCAGATAGGTTTAGGATAGAGGATATTTACACTCTTTTGTCTTGATGATGTTGGTGTTGGTAGGAAGTTGGTATATTTTTTCTTTTTTTTTTGTTAGCACAAGTCATAAAAACCACTTCTGTCTATCCTTTTCCACTTCTTTTTGGAATCTCAGCCCAGTGGCAATGGCCAAGGGTGGCTGCCTTCATCTGTTTGACTCATCAGCCAAAAACCCTTGAGTAATTAGGTAGAAAAGGGGAAAGTGTTTAGCCTGTTGTCAAATCAGTGGAACATTAATATGTGAAGTAGGTAAAAATAGAAAATGCCTGTATAATTTTGGTTTGTGATTAGTAAAATACTTTAGGCTGATGCTATGGTAACAATAGTATTTGTAGTTTTAGTAGTAGAAGTTCCAGTCGTAGTCATAGATTAGTATTAGTAATGTTAAGCAGTAGGAGTAATAGTAGTTATAGTAGTAGAAGTTGAAGTTGTAGTGGTGGCAGTACAATAGTACAAGTAGTATTAAGTAAAAGTAGTAGTAAGCAGTAGTAGTATTAGAAATAGTTGTACAAATGGTTGAATAATAGAAATATGACGTAGTAGAAGTAGTAGTAAGTTTTAATAGTAAAAAAAGTAGCAGTAGTAGAAATAGTTGTAGTGGTAGAACAGAAGTTGTAATACTAAATAGCAGAAGTGATAATAATAAGTAGTAGTAGTAGTAGTAGTAGTAGTAGTAGTAGTAGTAGCAGAAGAAGAAGAATAGTAGAAGTGGTAGTAAATATTGTAGCACAGTAGTAGTAGCAGTAAAAGGAGTAGTAGTAGAAATACTTTAGTACTAATAACTGTAGTAGTAGAAGAATATTAGTATTAAGTAGTAGAAGTAGTATTAAGTAGTTTAGTAGTAGTAGTAATGGTGGTAGTAGTAGTAGTAGTAGATGTAATAGCAGTAATAACAATTGTAGTAGTAGTAGATGTAGTAGCAGTAATAAAAGTAGTTGTTGTGGTAAAAATAGTAAATATTTATATAGTTCTTTGTGTTTCTTCAACTTTCATTACTTTCCATTCTTACTAAACCAGAAATATCTATCACAAAGTGGTATAGATATGTTTTATGTTTCTCAATAATAACAATGTTACAGTAGCTAATACAGTGCTTTAGGATTTGCAAAGATTTACTTTATGTTCATTCTTGTCTCATTTGAGCTTATTTCAAGGAGAAAATATTTAACAGAAACCAGATCATTAAGATGCTTTAATACTGACTTGGAATTGAACTTGGATTTGGATTTCATGTGTGCCTTTTGCTTGGGGATGTCTTTACTTTTCTAGACAAATGATAATCAAGTTCTCTGGGAACTCGTTGGTGTACCTCTAAAGGTGAGGAATCAGACAGCATGTTGGCAGGATGGCCGTTTCTTCCAAGATAATGAGACCTGGGTAGTGGACAGCTGTACTAAATGTACTTGCAAGGTAAGAATTTGGAAGCACTTTTTTGGAATGAGAAGAGGAAAAAAAGGGGGAGAAAGACAGAGGGGGGGAGGAGAGAGAGACAGAGAGAGACAGAGAGAGAGACAGAGAGAAACAGAGACAGAGAGAGAGACAGAGAGACAGAGACAGAAAGAGACAGAGAAACAGAGATAGAGTGATAGAGACAGAGACAGAGAGACAGAGACAGTGATAGAGACAGAGAGACAGAGAGATAGTGAGACAGAGAGACAAAGAGAGAGGGAGTGAGTTTGTCACTAGTTTGTGTATTCATGATCCTTTTTCAAAACCACTTTTTATTCTTTTTTTTTCCTTTTACTAATCAAATGCTTGATAACTACTATTCTTTTTGAACCAATAAGGAGGATAAAATGAACTGGAGAAAATAATTTTGCTTCTTGCTGTCTATCAGTTTTAGTTAGAATTCCAGAGAGGAATGCACTTTTGTGTCTTTCATCTCAGAAGTGACTAGTAGATATAGTTTTCTTCCCTTCCTTTCCCTCTGTGACTCCCTCCCTCCCCTCTCCCTTCCTTCCTTCCTTCCTTCCTTCCTTCCTTCCTTCCTTCCTTCCTTCCTTCCTTCCTTCCTTCCTTCCTTCCTTCCTTCCTTCTTCACTCTGTCTATCCATTCCTTTTTTTCTTCCTTCTTCCTTTCCTTTCTTCTTCCTTTTCTCTATCCTTCCCTGCCTCTTTTCCTTCCTCCCTCTCTTCACTGTTGCAATTCTGCAAAGGTTGTATTGTCAGTGTTTATAAACAGTTTTAACTACAGAAATTAATGAAATCATTTTCTTTGTAGAAATTTAAAACAGTTTGTAGTCAAATCACTTGCCCAGCAGTAGCTTGTGCCAATCCATCCTTTGCTGAAGGTGAATGCTGTCCATCCTGCTCCCCTTGTAAGTATCTACAACTACAAATGGGAAAAATCAATTTTATGCAAATTAAGGGCAGCTAATAGGACGAGGAACAGAGGCCTGAAGTTAAGAAGATCTAATTGCAGTTTGATTTCAGATACTTAATAGCTATGTGACCCTGGACAAAGCATTTAATCTTTTCCTTCTTTATCTACCTGTAAAATAGAATAAGTGAAGTCAGATAGGATTGAATGATCAAACATTAACAAAAATGTGCTAAGCACTTTATAAGTATTTTCTTATTTGATTCTCATAACAATTTGCTGGCAGTGGCTGATATAATCCCATTTTACAGTTGGGGATACACTATTTCTCAAGATTATTTTGAAGATAAAATGAGACAATATTTATTTCTAAATATGTATGAAGTATTTTAAAATTTAAAAAAAAAACTGTATAAATGCCCGCTGTTATTGCTGCTATTGCTACCACTTCTATTATTCTTCCTCTTCCTATTAGTGTATATATGTAATTGAAGGTAATACATTGGTATGGAAGAAAGAATGAGGAAAGTAAATGCAAAAACATAAAGCAAATAGAAAAACAATTCCATCTTCTTTAGGGACGATTATGCTTTTAAAATGACATAAAGTAATATTTTTCATCAAGATGCCTTGAAATTCCCCAAAATTAATGCCCACATGAAGAGAATAATACTATGAGAATACCAACTTGCATTTATATAGCCATCAACAGTTATTACAATATTCTAATCTCATAATACCACCTCTGAGGTGATAGAGATAAATATTATTCCCCCTTTCTCCTTTGGTTGAGAGGACAATTGAAGCTAGAGAGGGAAGAGTGCCTTGGTCAAGTTCACATGACCAATAAGTAGTGGATTCAACTTTCAAACTGAGGTCTTCTCTCAATATAATGTTACTATTGGAATACAATAAATTTCAAGTGGTATTTTCTAGGTTGAATATTCTAATTTTTCACTGCTTTTTAAAAAAATGTTTCTTTTGATTTGTAATTAAAAGAATAAGGAATGGCACTGGGACTGTTTTCCTCTGTCATGATATTATTGAGGATCTTGTTTTTTTGGACATATCTCCCCAAGTCTCCTCTGTTGGGCATTCTTTTGTGTTCTCACTGCTTTTTATATGCTATTACTGGAATATCCCAGATGTTGAGATTTTATCTCTGATATTTGGGTCAGGGTTCAAGACTTGGCCTTGGTGAGATTTTTATATTGTGACCTGCTATTAATGACACAATGGGAATTCTCTGATTTCAGAGTCAGTATTCTTTCCACTGAAGGCACCTATGACCTTTGTTTTTTATTATTCCTATGATGGTTTCTGTATAGGATGATATACTTGCTAGAAAGGGGAACAAATGTTTTATTTCATTAGGTAGAAAGTTTCTTTGAAAGAAAATGCATACATGAAACATTTTAAAGTATAATATATATTATTATTTCTCTCCATTATTTCAAAAACCTAGATAATTAGCAAAATAATAAATCAAGCTCTGATTTGTAGCATTGGTCAATTACCACCCACACTGAAAATTTAACAACTGTTTTCTGTGAGCTGGCTCTGGTTCACCTCTGAATTTAAACATATTTTTAAAAATCATTGTTGTTCAATTTAAGTTTGATATAAAAAAAACCAGCTATTAAGTATGAGACACTATATCATTTCTATACCTAAATGATCCAAGTATCTATGAAGATGGGGACTGGACTTTACAATATTTTATTTTCTCTGATGACCCAGTCAAGGACAATGAAGAAGGCTGGTCCCCATGGGCTGAATGGACAGAATGCTCTGTTACATGTGGCTCAGGAACACAACAGAGAGGACGCTCCTGTGATGTCACCAGCAATACATGTCTAGGACCCTCTATCCAGACTAGAATGTGCAGCCTTGGTAAATGTGACAACCGAAGTAAGTGATGGAAGTTCTGTTTTTGCAAAATTCCCATTTCCTTTAGTGCCATAAGTTAGTATGTCAACAAATTCAGGCCATTCAATTTTGAGCTTGTTGGTATGGTTGTAACTCTTTTTGTTATAGAAATGACATGTCTTTTGATTGCTCAGTTTCTGATTATTTATTGTCGTTACCCTCCCCTGTTATAGAAATCTTTTCCACATTAAGCCCTAGAATGTTTGAATTTAGAAGGTTAAATTATTTCTTATTTTCATTTTAGGTAATGTTTCACTTCTTTCTTGGGTTCCAACTTTGAAATATCACTTAGTTAACAAGTCAAACATCTGGATTTGGGTTAGGTCCTCTGGGTGAACTTCCATTATTTCCTTCCTGTTTTAAATGATGTAGGATATTAATATTTCTGCTATGTTTCTGCATCTATTAGAACGGCAAGATGGTGGCTGGAGTCACTGGTCACCTTGGTCTTCCTGCTCTGTAACCTGTGGATTGGGGAACATCACTCGTATTCGTCTCTGTAATTCTCCTGTCCCACAGCTGGGAGGAAAGAGTTGTAAAGGAAGTGGACGTGAGACAAAAGAATGTGAGAAGTCCTCATGTCCAAGTAAGTCTGTATGAACAGTAGCACCCTACTGGATCTGCTTGTATGTATTACTACCAGTTGAAGAATATCTATGGATACAAGCTGATGGAAAGAAGATATTTGTTGCCAGAGTCTTTTTTCAAAACTAGCCCACCCTGAATAAAATAAGCACTGGAAAAGTTTTCATTGACATAGAAAATGCGATATAACCATCTTGGCAAGGCCTACTTTTGAAATTTGGCCTTCCAGATTGAAGCTGATTGCGTAGGCTCAAAATTGAACTTACATGGTTTAACTCTGACTTCATTTGTCTTTTGTGAAGACTTCTGTATAAAATTAAAATAAAAATCTCAAATGTAAAGGCAATTATAGTAGTAAATTCACTTACTAATAGATGGCTGAAAGTTATGCAGCTTTTTAAAATATTAACAACCCCAAACCTATTTTCCCCTCTTTCTTCTCAATTATGTTAAAAGGGATGGGGTTTGTAAAAGGCAGGATTACAAAACAGGTTTGTCCAACTTTAAGAAAATCTATTTGATAAAAGGTGAAATATGATTGAGAAAATAGAGAACTGTTATTTTATTTATAGAGGAAATTTTCCTTTGCAAAATGTCAAATTGCAGTCTTTCTTTAAATGAGGAGATTCTTCAGTAGTTTGATTCATATGTAACTTCTCAGAAACGTAAGGCTATGAACAAATCAGTAGTGTTGTCTCAGAAGACCTAAGTTCAGATCCTGCCTTTCTTACTATCTGCTTGATCTCGGACAAGTCACCTCATGTTTGTGAGGACTTGGTTTTCTCATCTGTAAAGTAGTTTAGACTTAAATTGGATTGCTTGATCTCTCAAGTACCTTCTGGCTTTACATCTGAGGTCCTTTGAGCATATATGAAATAAGCTAAATTGGTAATATGAAAGTTCTTCATAAAATTTGAAAAGTTCAAAATAAAGTTAAAATAATTATCTGAAACACTACTATTTTTAAAATTCTATACACATTATTTCAAAATCATAGAATATTTTAACTGACCAGGACTTAAAGAAACTCTCTACTCTCTACTCTACCTAGCCTTTGCTTGAAAATCCTAAGATCTCCTGGGCATCTCATTATACCTTTTTTGTTGCTAGGTCATTCAATTGTGTCTGTCTTTTGTGACCTCATGGTTCATAGCATGGCAGACTGTTCTTTCCTTCTCTAGCTCTCAAAATCTGTCCAAGCTCATGTTCAGTTTCCATGATGCTATCAATCTATCTTATCTTCTGCAGTCCCCTTTTCCTTTTGTCTTCAATCTTTCCCATTATCAGAAGTTCCAATGATGAGTGTGTTCTGCCTTCTCATTTAAATATTTGTGAAGTTTTTACTTAACTAGAGTAAAAAACCAAAAGTAGAGTATATCCTCTCCTCTACTTTTTTCATTTTTATTGTCCTAGAGTATCTAATAGTTCTTTCATAAGAGAGGCCTTCAAATACTTGAATATAGTTATATCCATGTTTTGCTAATTAGTATCAAACTCAAAATATAATCAACTCTAAATTTCCCAGAAAGTTAATCACACATTTATGCAGTACTTTCAGTTTCACAAAGAGCTTTTCTGATAACTCTGAAAGTCAGGGTAAATAAGTAGTAGTATAATTATTTTACATTTATGGAAACAGTCTTAAAAGGTTAAGTAAAATATCCATGATCATAAAGAATAAGATATATTTTCCTCCATTTATTTGTACACACACATATTGTATAACAACATACATATACATAATAACATATATATATGTGTGTATATATACATATCTATCTATCTATCTATCTATCTATCTATCTATCTATCTATCTATCTATCTATCTCTGCTGTCTGTCTGCCTCAATAAAGGTTAAGGGTCTTGGGGACAGGGATTTCAAAATCCCTGTAAGCACAGTGTAAGCACTTAACAATGCCACATAGAAACCATTTAATGTTTTTATCATTATTTATATATATTCTTCTCATCACTAATCTTTAATTCTTCTTTCAATTACAGTTAATGGTCGATGGAGTCCATGGTCTCCATGGTCTGCCTGCTCTGTTACTTGTGCAGGAGGGATTCGTGAGAGATCCCGAGTCTGTAATAATCCTGAGCCACAGTATGGAGGAAAGGATTGTGTGGGAGATGTCAAAGAACACCAGATGTGCAACAAACGGAGTTGTCCCATTGGTATGTATGAAGTAATTAATGCTTCTGTTCTGATTTGGCAACATGTGAACTTTAACTCTGTCTTTGGCTAACCATAATCTAGATACTCTGATGTAGGAATTATATCCAGTGTGGTCTGAATTATAGCCATAAAGTAGTCCATCAGGCAAAATAAAGCTTCTGAATAGAGTCATTATGACTTTGTCTTATTTTATTTATTTATTTATTATTTATTTTAACATGATTAGTATTTGGAATATTAAAAAAAATGTAATTCCATGGTTCCTCCTCTCTTCACAGATGGATGTTTATCTAATCCTTGTTTTCCTGGAGCAGAATGTAATAGTTTCCCTGATGGCTCTTGGTCATGTGGCTCTTGCCCAGTTGGCTACCTGGGGAATGGAACTCATTGTGAAGACCTTGATGAAGTAGGTGCCCTTCCTGGGCTATCATATCCCAATATATTTTTTTGCCCTTAGGATAAAGTTCAAGCATCATTTGAAGATTAGAAAGCTCAACAAGCCAGTTGTTTTGCTTGTTTCCCTACAGTGCACAGTTGTCACAGATGTCTGCTTCATATCAAGTAAGATTCACCGCTGTGTCAACACCAATCCAGGCTTCCACTGTCTGCCATGTCCTCCACGCTACAAAGGAACTCAGCCTTTTGGGGTGGGGCTGGAGGCAGCCAGAACAGAAAAGCAAGTAAGTAATGTGGATGTGAGCTCAGTGGACAAGAAATCAGCTGTGTAAACTCAGAGTGGATCACTTTCTAATGATAACTCAGCCAAGAGCCACAAAGAAAGAAGAATGGGGGGAGTATCTAGTCTCTCATCAGTTAGGAAGGAAATGCATCTTCTGTTTGTGGGCTTGTTGGCACAGGCTGTATGCTTCACTTTGGTTAGCATTTATTGTAAAATTATTTCTGGGACTTTGGAGTTTTCTACTTTTGGACAACAAAAGAACAAATTGAGAAAATATAGTTGGGTAGGGAGATTTAACTGCAATTCTAAACATGCAATTTCACAATTTCAATAAAATAGCATACCTCAAAATATCAGAGGTGAGACTTGATATGATCTTTTGAGCTATTAGTCTACCCATTTATCTACTACACTACTGTCTATAGTCTTATAAACTGTTCTAATTACTTGTTAGCTTTATTTAGCATTAAAATTAATGTGTTTTAAAATTGTTTGGAGTGATGGTGCAGATTTTTGCAATTTATGTAGACTGAATGTGTCATATACTGAGGGAGTCAGCAACACTTCCAAGTATAGCCCAGATCAGATTAAAATTTAATTTAAAAATATTAAACAAAATAAATAATAACAGTAAAATAAAAGTTACATTACATTTTAAAACTAAGAAGATTTATAAAACATAGATGTTCTTCTTTAAGTTTTAGTGGTTGCCATTTCTTTTTTGAGTTTGACATAACTGATGTAGACTTTTACATGGGGAAGAAGGAAATGTAGAGAGGATTTTGGAATGGAATATGAAGGCAGAAAAAATAAGATGGATTAGTACTTCTAGGCTGCTTGCACTTAAAAAGAGGCACAGATTAGCTATAGCAAACCAAATTAATAAAGAGTTCTGGTTATGTGAATTCTGCTGTCTTTGTGTAGTCAACCATAGCCTTCTGTATTTCTTTAATGACTTTAAGGTCTCATATATCCCACCCCAACCCCTAGTGCCTCATTCACATGGGCACTTAGTAGGTATTGGGTATTGACATCCAGATGTCTCCTATTGCAGGTTTGTGAACCTGAAAACCCGTGCAAAGACAAGACTCACAACTGCCATAAGCATTCAGAATGCATCTACTTGGGCCATTTCAGTGATCCAATGTACAAGTGTGAATGCAAAACTGGCTATGCTGGTGATGGGCACATCTGTGGTGAAGACTCTGATTTAGATGGCTGGCCTAATAAAAATCTTGTCTGTGCAACAAATGCTACATATCACTGCATTAAGGTAAGTGGGAAGGTATATGAATTATGTCTTTTTTTTGAGATGTTTGTGTATTTCTGTGAGTGAGCATGTGAGTGTGTGTGTGTGTGTATGTGTGTGTGATAGAAGCAGGTTTTATTACTTTCCTGTCATATGGCCATCATTGTGATATAATGAGAGATCCTCACAATCACTATAGAAAGAGGGTGCTATTATTATTCTCATTTAACTTTTGAGGAAGTTTAGGCAGTTAAAAGACTTATTCAAGGTCACACATCTAGAAAATATCTGAAGCTGGATTTGAACTCAGGACTTCTTAATTCTAGACCAAATACTATATTCTCTGAACCACCTAGCTGTTTAAGTTGCCATTCTCATACATTTCTTTCTTAGGTCAAAGATTTCATGATACTTCTGAGGAATAAAATTCATCTGACCAAAAAAATACATAGTAGGTGTAAATATTCATATTTTACCCTTTACACCCCAAATGAATTCTAAACAATTTTCTCCTTTATTCTACATGTAGAATTTGTGCCTAGATATACAGAGATAATAAATGTTTACAGATAATTTATATCATATATGCATGCACACAGAAACACACACACACGCATATATATATATGTATATATATATATATATATATATATATATATATATATATATATACACATACATATATAAATGGACAGTTCTTTTGAAGTTCCTTCCAATGATGCAGATTGCGAATGATCCACTCATGTATGTGCACTGAGAAAGAGAGAAAAAGGCATAGAGAAAATTAAAGGGGAAATTGATTCCTCATATCATTTGTTAACTTCCCAGATCCTATGCTTGCTGAGCTTCATTTGTCAATATTGATTTAGCTCAACTACAAAATTTCAAATCTTTCATCTGTAAAACAAAGGAACTGGAACTGATGGCTCGCAACCACCTCTACCATCACCACTAAATACCACTATCACCACTACAACCACCACCACCACTACCACTATAACAACAATATTTATGTATCAATTCAAAAACTAAAGAACTTTATTTCCACTGCTACATCTACAAACCTACAATAGAAGATATAGTTTATAACATCAATAGATTATTGTATTCAGCTCTAGGAAAACCTGAAGTCAAATGCCACCCCAGACAGTTAGTTTTATAGCCCTGTACTACCCAATCTCTCTCAGCCTTGATTTTCTCATCTCATGGGGGCAATGATAATACTTACTTTCATGGTTGTTATGAGGACCAAGTGAAATAATATATTTAAAACTTTCTTAAGGTACAACATAAATATTAGGTATTATTAAAATGTTTTAATAGTTATAAATTACTGTCATCACAAGAATCTCATGAGATAGGTTCTTGTTCTTACTTTACAGATGATTAAAATGAGTTTTACAATAGAGCAATGATTTGGTCCAAGCCACATAGATAACTAAAAATTCTGAGAACTGGATCCAGTGGATTCTCCATTCTGTGCTCTTTCTTCACCAAGTTGCAAGCAGAGTGGGAACTTTAGTGCCTTAGAACCACTTTAAAAATGAAGGTCCAAAAGTTACAAACTCCAATTTTTCTTCCAATCTATCTAACTCTTCCTCAGGATTCCTATAACCAATGTATAGTAGAACTAATATTCTTGGTTATTCACTGGAAAAAAACATATGGTACATTTCCAAACATGAGTAGGTGAATGATTATTGCATATTTCTAGCATATACTAAATATCTGAAAAATGTTTATTGACTGAATATTCACATGAAACTTTCAATTATAAGCTGAACTATTTATCATCAATTCACCAAGCATAAAGTAGATCAGGGAGCAGAACTGGAAATATTGTGAAAATGATGACATCCATGACTAAAAGAAAGCTTTACCCAGTTGATCTGGAGGATATCTTTTATTTTTCCTCCATGTCTATAGTTAGTTAATCAGTGAATATTCATTAAGTATCTACTACATAACAGATGCTATAGTAAGCATTGGAGACACAAACAAAGGCAAAAGATAGTTCCCTTTGTAAAGGGATCCACAACTGAATGGGGGAGATAACATGTAAACAATAAATATATATGCAGGATAAAGTTGAAATAACTAACCAATGGAAGGCACTATAATTAAGGGGGGATTAGAAATGGCTATAGGACTTCATTTGAAATAGAGAAAAATTCAATGAGTTCAAAAGCAGCAGACTATAATGACCATACACATAAGCAGCACATATTTGAAGACTGACCGCAGACTAAATATGGTAATACCAGACCACCATGACTAAAAAGATTCACTAGATAATCTGGGGCACCACTGATACCTTTTCTGCTCTACTAGTTCTATGGATCTGGGTCAGTTTTAATGCACTTCTCTGATCCTGTTGTCACGATATCCTGAACTATATTGGCTCAAGATAAAGCATTTCTGATCAGGAAAATGATATATGTTGAATACATTTGGAAGCTCTTATCCTCTGAGGGTTTGTTAATGCATATGTTGACTTTATAAAAACAAATGTGTTTTTGATGGTCACATTTTGATAATAGCAAGTATTCTCAGGAAGTTCTTATCTGGAACTCATTTTGAATTTTTAATATGGTTTTAGTCCCTCTTTGTATATCTTGCTCACTAATAGGAGCAAGATGAAAAGGCAGAAAATAACTTTTTTTGGGCAATAAGCTCAAAAATGAACATGCCCCTCCACCCAAATCATCTTTTTGTGGAAAATTGAAATCCAGTGGGATTGCCAGTTTTTCCCCTTGGCATCTGATTTTGTAATCTAAGGTTGTGAGAAGAAGGGGAAAAATTGACTAAGTATTCTTGAATGCTTTTAAACTTTTATAAAGAGTCAACTCTTTATTTTCTTGTTTAGTAGTGTTTGGCAAATCCATGGAGATTCACTGCTTAGAAAGTAAGATTATCATTTGTCTCCAATTATCATTATAAGGCACACGATTTCAGGGGCAGAACTTGAAAACAAATACACTCATTTTAAAGGTTGGCAAATAACTTAAGCTCTTATGGTTTCTATATAAAAGTTTCTTACTGAAGAAGTCTATCTGGCATCTTCTTACTTACAAGGGTTTCTTTATTGAATACATTTCATTGAATCATGGAACTATTATGAAAATGATGACAACCATGTCTAAAGTTCAGAAAAGAATTTAGAGACCAAATCTAACTTCTTTATTTTACAAAGGAAGTGAAGGTCTGAAAATATTAAATGACTTGCTAATGGTCCTACAGGTATTACATGACAGAGGCAAGATTTAAACATGAAAATCTGCAAATATGTCTGCAAAATTGACTCAACCTTTTCAAAAATAAAATTTCAGGATAACTGCCCCCACCTGCCAAATTCTGGTCAGGAAGATTTTGATAAAGATGGCATTGGTGATGCTTGTGATACTGATGATGACAATGATGGTGTGGATGACGAGGATGTAAGTTATTTCTTTTAATTACATTTCTAACCATGCACCATGATAATGACAACAATTTTTAAAAATATTATACATGAATCATTTTGATCACTTTTAATCTAATGAAAAAATCTTTCCAAATATCTTATCTCTATATGCTTTTGCTTCGCAATCTAATCTACTCTTGACTTTTGTACTTCCCCACTAATTTCTTTTATGGATAATTTTCAAGTTTTTTTTTTTTAATTCTCAAATTTTCAACAGAGTTCTGATCTTATGTATCAAATTATCTGCCAAATAGCAGACTCTTATTGTCTAAGTTACTTCCATGGCTTTCTAGACTTTATGCTTCCCATATTTCTTCTCTTTTTCCAACCTGAATTTCTTGTTGGGTGCTCCACTGACATTTCAAATCAACAGGCCCAAAACTCAATCATCTTCCCCATATTCATTCCTGTCCTTTCTTTATAGCTTCTTTAGTTGTATTAGTGACACTACCTTTCCACCATTAAGAGCCAGACTATTAACCATTACATTGTCTTGAACTTTTCTCTAATTTTAATGTTTCACATCTACTTCATTTTCTGATACTATTGAGCCTGGGTCTACAATGTCTGCCATGGCTCAGTTTTTTTGTTCCCATTAGCATGGCAACCACCCTTACTTAAATTCTTGACTATTAATGCTCAATTTACTTTCATCGCTTTCTGGACTTTGTGCTTATGATATTCCTTCTCTTTTCCCACCCTGAATTTCTTGTTGGGAAGTCTTTCTAATGTACCCATTTAATCTTGTCTGATTAAGCTTAAATCTCAATGTGACACAATGTTTTTAATGTAGATTGTAAGCTGTTTGAGGACAGGGACTTTTTCTTTTTTCTTTCTTTCTTTCTTTTTTTTTTGGTACTTAGCACAGTGCCTGCCACACTGGCACTTAATAAATATTCATTGATTGTTTAAGGTTGATTGATGCCTGTGTAACCCTCCTAGATACCACTTTCTCTGATCACATAATTTTTCAGGTCAAAACCCCTTATTGGTTATTCATTGCTTAAAAAATAATGTATGAACTACAAATCATCACTCAACTATCTGAATTTAACATTATTTGGACATTCATGTCATATATTTTCCATCTTCAAAATGCATCTTCTGCTTTATTCCTTATTATGCAATTTTCCATACCCTACCCTCTATTCAGACTAGGCTGCCTTCCATGATGAATAAATGTTCTTTTTTTATCATCTTTATTCTGCAATTCCCATCCCCAGAAAAATTCTCTTCTGCTATACTTATCTTTTGAAATTTTTTTTAATTCCTTTAAGGTCCAGTCTAAGTTACTTAAGGCTCTTCTTAATATTTTATCTTAATGGGAATCAAAATCTCTTTTCAATTTTTATAGCACTTTATTTGGATCTCTTCTGTTTTCATCATATTCCCCCTTTTGTCATAATTAAATATGTGCATGGAAAGTCTATATGTGTATATAACAGAGAGGAAAGAAAATGTGTGCTTTTTTGTTCCAAGGTGTGTTCCATCCACACAGATTGCAACTCATCTACATATTCTCACATCCAGTGCTTCTTAACCATTTCTTGAAAGATTCTCCACAAAGTACATACCCAATATTTTTTAAGATCCAAGATTGTTTTCTGCTACATCATGGCGGGGTGATACTGAGCAAATAACTTAACTTCTCAGTTTTCTAGTACCTACCTACCTAAGACTATAAATTGCAGACAAGGTCCTGTATTGTTAGAGGAATTGTCCTCATCTAACAGTGTCCTGTGTCAATGAAATCACAAATTCTGGCCTTACCTATTTAAATGTAAACTGGATTTTATATCTCACCATCATTGAGCAAATTGTTGCAAAATTAACAAAGTTAAGAATTGTGCCCCTGGATTTGACTTCAGGTCTACCCATTATTAAATTTCACTACTATAAGAACAAAGAAATTTCTTAAGGCTTATCTCTACCATGTCTTTGACTAGATTTTATTACTTTCACTTCTGGATATTTTACACTAGACAATAAATACATTATAATAAAATATATAAAATATGGCACTTTAATGCTCAACTGAGCAAAATTTCAAATGAGATAATCTTATAAAGCATAGTGTCTGGCACATACTAAATATTATGTAAATACTTATTTCCTTTTCTTCCTTTTTCTTTTAACTGAAACAAGCATTTCTAACTTTGTTCTGTTATGCTTTCTCTTCAATTATTTCCTTTGTTTTTGTAGGACAATTGTCCCCTTCTTTTTAATCCCCGTCAATCTGATTATGACAAGGATGAGGTTGGAGATCGCTGTGACAACTGCCCTTATGTGCACAACCTTGCACAGATTGACACTGACAATAATGGAGAAGGTGATGCCTGTTCTGTAGATATTGATGGAGATGGTAAGTTATTTTTCTTTCTCATTGCATTTCCTGTTTTTTTTTTTCTGGTAAAACATTAGAAATAGCTGCAAACCGTGATAGATTATGGTAGTGTGATGATTCATTCATTTTTGGAAATTATGATAAAATGATCAACCTAATTTACCTCATAGAAACCGTACTTCATGCGTATTCCCATTTGATTCTTATTGCTTTATTTCCTTCTGTGGTGACTATCTTCAATACTACTGAAACAGACACACAAAGTTGATGAAGTTTGTGTATGTCCTTCTTAGTTTTTTTTCACCTTTTATTCCTTTCACAGTTTTGGGGGATCAGTATCTTCTTGCTTCAACCAAATTCTGCTTTGGAAAAAATTGATAACAGTGATTTATAGTTTGTTATTTATATTTATTCAAGAATATATGCATTTTTGCATTATTGTAGTGTGTATACCTTGTAAAAGCATTTTAGCCATTGAAAGCAAATAGGACAATTTTTCTTCTTCAGCAGGGGGCTTTCAGTGGTCTGAAATTGTGCCACAGAAGCAGTTACATGCTCTATCTACCAATTACTATAAGGTTTCACAATTACTACTATTAAGGGACTTGTTTGGGGCCTTGTCCATTCATGTGATATGTTCCACAAGCTCACAGCCCTTAATTACCAACTTTGCTTTCTGACTTACATCCCCTTTACTAACTATCCTACATATGATAATGCAACGTCTACTGCATATTTGGCATTCTAGTGATGAACGAATTACTTTTGCAAGCTGCCCAATTATGCTTTGAGGGAAGCCTTAACTACTAAGACTCTCCCTCTCCCCCCAATGTCAAGGCTGAATTTGCTTCTTTGCAATTTCTTCCTCTTGTCCTCATTCTGCCCCAGTAGACAAGAACAATTCTTCTTCTTGTTCTTCTTCTTGTTCTTGTTCTTGTTCTTCTTGTTCTTCTTGTTCTTGTTCTTGTTCTTGTTCTTGTTCTTGTTCTTCTTGTTTTTCTTCTTCTTGTTCTTCTTCTTCTTTTTTTTTTTTTTTTTTTTTGCTGAGGCAATTGAGGTTGAGTGACTTGCCCAGGGTCACACAGCTAAGGAATGTTAACCAGAACAATTCTAACACTTCTTCTACATGAAAATCCTTCAGATGCTTGGGGAAAGCTATAATATTCTCCCCAAACCACAGGGTTCACTCTCTCCAGTTTGCATAGCTGTCGCTTCATCTTAGTATCATGATCTCAAGGCCTTTCACCTTCTTGGTGACATTTTTCAAGACACTTATACATAGTAGTGTGCTTCCCAAAATGTGGGACTCAGAAGTGAACATCCTAATCCAGATAAGTAAGATAAGAAAGATTATTGACTCCATGATTATGGACAGCCTTTCATTCCTTGGATCTCAGAAATAATTTCTGAGATGGCATATGAGTTGAAAGTATCTACTAGTTGTAGATATGATGCTTTGCTTCACATCTATGCATGTTATTTGAAAATAGTTGAATATAGAATCAATGCATACTAGGTAATACATATACATATATATATATGCATGCGCACACACATATCCACCCCCATATATATATACATATACATATATATATCCAGAGAATATATATTGTATATGTTGTATATATTATAATGCATATGTATTATAAAATTTTATATATGTTGTGTGCATGTACATATGTATATATTAGATAGATGTAGATATAGGTAGGTGGATAGGTAGATAGAAGAGAGAGAGAGAGAGAGAGAGAGAGAGAGAGAGAGAGAGAGAGAGATAGAGAGGGGGGGGGGCATTGAGGAGTCTGCACATTTATATATTTATAAATATCTCTGGATATTGACCTGAAAGAAAATCTTTATTTGTTGAGAAATTTGTACCAAATGTATTCCAATCACAGCATATTACTCTCAACCAACTATTCCCATGAGCATCATATTAGTCACTCAGTCTAAACCAATTTTCCATCTGCTATATACTGAGCTCTTTTCTCTGCAATCTACCCAGAAATCCAGGGGTCAGATTTATAACATGCTTACTCTTTTGATTATAAGCACTAGGGGAGAATTCGTGATATTTTCTAGCCCAAGGGTCCTAAATGGTCTTGTCCAAGTTTGAGACCTTTTCTACTAAGGCCTGCAGCTGTTGTCTCTTCAGTTTATCAATAGATTAAAGAAACATTATTTACTTTAAGCATTGTAAGAAACAAGCCTAGAGAAAGAAAGCTATATTCACAGTCATAGAGCTAATAAATGTTAAGGATAGCATTTGAATCTAGGTCTTCTGCGTATTGTCTTAATACTATTTCTGCCCAGCATGCTTTATGCCAGCCTAAAAAAATTTTCCCACTTCTGTGATTTCAAATGTTGTCTGAGTTCTGGAATTAGTTCCAAACTCTTTTCAATTATTCAGTTCCACATTTCTCCAATACACCCAACTGGTTATATCAACACCATTTCAAATTCAGTGTGGTTATTCCTCATCTTCCCCCTTAAATCCTTTTCACATGATCCTCCCCAGTGTTGGCAACATTATGATCCTTTTTGTATGAAAAAAAGCCTGAGTGTTATCTTGGATACTTTGTTATGCTTTAGTTATTTCAGTCAATTGCCAATTTATATTATTTATTTCTACACAATGCAACTTTTCCAGGAATGTAACATCATTGATCAAATTTCCTGAAACAAAAGAGTAGACAGAAAATCTGGCAAAGCTTTATCATTGGTATTTTCCTACTAGCAAATGATAAATTAATGTAATATGCTGCAGAACTCATGGAGTCTCAATGGAGACAATCAATTGGTCATACAGGTTGGAATCCCCAAAGGTGTGCAGTTTAAATACACTCACTAAAAGACGACTCATTATGATTTATTACTAAGAAATCCCCAGGAGTGAGATTTATTTTTTAAAATAGGAAAATTCTAAGCAATTTCCAAAGAGAAATAGAAATCATAATATTTGATAAATCCAAATACTTGCAATATGGTCATATTCTAGGTCATTTGCTTATTGAAGACAAAAAATACTGAAAGCAATATAAGGAATAGGAAACTATAGTTTTTTCCTAAATTCAATATGCTTCATATCTTTATTTTTTATTTACAGATGTTTTTAATGAAAGAGACAATTGTCCCTATGTCTACAATACTGATCAAAGGGACACTGATGGTGATGGGGTTGGAGATCACTGTGACAATTGCCCCTTGATGCACAATCCTGACCAGGTAAATAATCAGATTATATGAATGGAGAAAGGGTGCTTAGCCTAATAAAAATGTGGTAAATGAATGAATAAGCATACTATAATGAATGATTTTTAGTATATAATATTTTATGCACAAATATGTTCATTTCATGAAACATGATGCAATCAGGCTTTTGCAATTGTGTTCTTGGCTAAAATTTTGTATGCTTGCAGCAAATTACTATTGCAGAGCTCTGATAGTCTACAGACAAAATATAGTGGATTTCCTAGTCCTACTTGCTATGACAGGAAAGTATTTATTAAATTCCAACTCTGGTCTCAGGTTTCAGATGATGGCTTTCCATAAAGTATTTGTGAATGTAAAGGGATACTCTCACAGATAAAATAATAAAGGACAAAAAAGAAAAGGAAATAATATAATACTTTAAACTCATGGTATTTATATTCTCATAGTGAGAAAAAAAATCAGCTTTCCTACATTGGATCTTTGTTAAGGCCAATAATTTGAATTGCCCTCTTGATGTTATCTTTTTTTCTTTACTAAAATGGGGTTAATAATTTGTCACTTGATCTTGTTAGACTGATGTGGATAATGACCTTGTTGGTGACCAGTGTGATAACAATGAAGACATAGATGAAGATGGCCACCAGAACAACCAAGACAATTGTCCCTATATCTCCAATGCTAATCAAGCTGACCATGATAATGATGGTAAAGGGGATGCCTGTGACTCTGATGATGACAATGATGGCATTCCAGATGACAGAGACAATTGCCGGCTTGTTTTCAATCCTGACCAGGAAGACTCTGATGGTAAGTATTCTTTAAATGAGAAGAATTCTGCTTGTTTTATTTTTTTTATTTTTCTGTTTGTGTGTGTGTGTATGTATGCATGCATGCATTTGTGTGTGTATCTGATTGTTCATTTGAAAGCCAAGAAGTCTGTCTAAAAATGTGTTCATGAAAAGCTCTCCAAAGGCAGATAAATATTAAAGTGGTGAAATCATCCTAAAAATTATAATGGAAAAACACACTTGTTTTAGATATCATATGGAACTGGACACTGGAAATGTTGTTTATTTTTGCATGACCTGTCTGATACATTGCTGACATGTTGCTGTGTTTGCATTCTTTAACAGATGCTAAACATCAAATGTGTATGTATTTGGCAGTAGGGATAGGTAATGTCAGAATTTTCATAATTTATAAAGGGTCTGGTGATCTTTGAAGAACAAGTTTCACCATTTGAAATAGAGATAGAGATGAACTATTGACCAGGGAATGATACTTTCCCCCCCTGAGACAGAGATAATGGGAATTGCTAGCTAGCTAGATTTCTTTCTTTTATTTTAGTGAGCAAAGAGTATAAAGCATAAAAATAACATGACATGCTAATCTTCCTTGGGTAAATTATGCCTTTAGAGGACAAATTAATTTGAATTAGCAAACTACAAGATCTCTTAGAAACAAGGAATTGGGAAAGTTGTGTCAACAGCATGTGTGAGTATATGGAAATCCGGGTATGACTCTCATTATTTAAAATCTAGATAAAGAAATCACAAATTCTCTGGTCTACATTAAATCAGGGGTTCCTTCTTTAAATCCCATGCTACTCAAAGAACACATTCTTTCAAGAGTTTATAGTTAGGAATCCCTGGTACTGCCAGGCAGTATTCCCTGGGAAAAGAACCTCCTCATAGGAAGATGGATTTACACAAATCTTAATTTTAGACATAAGAACTCTCTCTATGACAAGTGCAAAGGAATTTGGAATGGGAGATGCTAGTATTATCATAAGTGTTAAGCCAAACAAGTTCTGGAGCACACAGCTGTCCAAGATTTGGAGTTTGTCTTGGGATATTACCAAGTAAAATGATCTTAGAAACTTGAACACAACTCTGGAGAATCTGGTCTCCTTTTCCCAGCAGCTGGATTGTTTCCTTGCATAGCTTTTAAAGGTCCTAGGATCATAGGATTATAGATTTATATATATATATATATATAATGGGACTTAGACTTCACCTTTTTTGCCACCTCTTTTGTATATTAGGGAACTAAGACACAGGTTAAATTACTTTCTCAAAATCACACAAGCAAAAACAGTATTAGAGCTGGTCTTCAAATTATGCTCCTCTGAATCCTTATCTAGAACTATTTTTAAAAAAATCAAATAAAGGTATTTCATTTATAAAAAGAAATCCCTCTACATTTTAAAATTTGTGGAATATGAATTGGTGGCACTCAGATAGTTTGCAAATTTAAGAAAAAAACTAAACAAAACTATGTTCTAAACATAAAGAACTATATAAACATAATGGGCTTCTTTACAAGGTAATGAGCTCTTTCTCACTTAAAGTCTTAAGGCAAAGACCTATTGTGGGATATATTGTAAATGGGACATTTGTTCAGGTATAGACCTTTGGCGTCCCATCTAATTCCCTGATCCTTTGATTCTGCAATACATTTGACATAATCTCCTTATCAACAGAAAATTCCAGGAAAAGTAATCTTGACCAACAAGATCCTGTCTACTTGGGTCTGAGTGTCATATTGATAGCATTATGGTATGAGTTCTATAGAGCTCAGGTAGCTTATCACATTGTTCCCAAATAAGTTTCTTTATACAAATTGTTCTTAATAAAGTTGCTAAAATTTTCCCAGTAAGTCCTAAGTAAACTCAATTCCTTAGTTTAATAATCCTGTCTGAAGAAGGAAGGAGCAGAAGTTTAGGAAAGAAATATTTTACAAATGGAAATAAAAATGTTAGCATGACTAAGGAAGTTCTCAACACAGTAAGAATAGAATGCAAAAACTCCTGACATACAAACCATTATTTTAATTAATTCCAAAGTAGCAATTTATTTAAATTTTTCCCTTAACATATGCCATCAATTTCTGCTGTTTTATTTAGCACGGGACCATTTTTTCCCTGAGGCAAGTGGGGTTAAGTGACTTACCCAGGGTCACACAGCTAGGAAGTGTTAAGTGTCTGAGACTAGATTTGAACTCAGGTCCTCCTGACTTCAGGGCTGGTGCTGTATCCATGGCACATGACCATTTTTGAGGGGATGTGTATATGAAAAGATAGAATGAAGTAGAGAAGTGGTAGGGATGCTGTGATGATTAATACCATCAGACTAATAAGTGTAGAAGTCTGAGGAGAGGAACTGATAAAGGAATATAGACTTTGAGACTCTAGTAATTTTCAGGACATGTTTATTTGCTTTTATTGGTTAGTCTGTGTCTAATGAATAATTGCTATCTTTTAAAAACTAACTTAAGCTCGTTTCTTTTTTTTTTTACGTAGGTGATGGAAGAGGTGATATTTGTAAAGATGATTTTGACAATGACAATGTCCCTGATATTGATGATGTGTGTCCAGAAAACAATGCTATCAGTGAAACTGATTTCAGAAAGTTCCAGATGGTGCATTTAGATCCTAAGGGAACAACCCAGATTGATCCCAACTGGGTAATTCGTCACCAAGGCAAGGAGTTAGTACAGACAGCCAATTCTGATCCTGGTATAGCTGTAGGTGAGTTTCCAAACAAAATATTACAGCATTACAGTACCTGAGTGGATGACGACCAGGGGAAACACATATATTGCTTTGCAAATGATGTGGGCAGTATTTGGTGGGACATTTTGAATATTCTCATTGACATGTGCCATTTAAAATCTTGTTCATCAGAATCATCATTACATCAGGAAATGAGGTATTAATGTTTAATATTAAGTATGTCATTTTGTATTCTGAAGTGTGGCAATTGGAGTAATCCAGCATATTGTATGCAAAAAGAGAAAATTTACAAGAAAAACAGGGAATTTACTAACATTCTGAATAGAAGGTTAGGTGTAGCTCTTTTTTGCTGCTTTCTCCTTCCTAGAATAAAATGGGGGAAAAAGGGGACAATGATGTCTCTTTTTTCCTTTGAGATTCATTGGAATGTTAGGTATACCAAAGTTTCCCTAGATTTTACAGTGGAACTTTGATATTTTTATGGAAATGAAAGTAGCATAGAATGATTTATATATCTTGGATGTATCATAGTCTTTTACATGTTTCTAGATCATTCTAACCCACCCAAGGGCAGCTAAAAACCTAAATGGCCAATTAAAGATTATCCTGCTGAAAACTAATGACCAGTATGAGGGAAGCCAGGATTGAACTGGAAAATTAAATAGATAAAATAAGCTTTTAGAAAGTGCATATTCCTGATTGAAGCATTTTGGAGGGCACAGAGGGATAATGTGGAATTTCATTTCCTCAAAACATTCCTTAAAAAGAAGACAGGTCTCTCTGTGATGGATTAGATGTCACTTTGTCTTTAACAATCAATGTGAAATAGCAGGAAGAGCTTTATTTATAAGGTCAGAAGACCTATGTATAGATTGCAGTTTTCATCTTTATTTGCTGTGCAATCACCAGTAAAGTACTTAACCTCTCTGACCCTCAGTTTTTCTCTCCGTAAAAGAGGACTTATAACACATTCTCTATTACATACAGTTATTATGAGAAAAGTGCTTTGTGACTTCTGGTGTAGGCTTTAAAGTGAGTTGTTATCATAATAGATGAAATTGAACTTTGTATTTTTTTTTGCTCCCTTCCCAGTCTCATGATATTCAAACAAAAACAGAGACAAAAGCAAGGATAAATATGCAGAGTTAATTCAAGGGCACATGTAGCCTTCCCTGAATTTGCTTGACCTGGAAGGAATCTTCCCTACCTTTCTAGTTCCATAATCCCTTATTTGTTTCTCTATTATAAGTCTTATCACATGTGTAGTTATTTACATCCTTATCTTATATCTCCAATGAGTTGTAAACTCCTTGAGGTCAGGGATCATATCTTCTTAGTTATCAAATCTTTTCATAACATTTAACATAATAAATCAACCACCAAACCTCTCTTAAATGCCTACTGGAAACATAAATAGCACTTACCTCCCAGAAAGGCAAAGGATGATAGTAATGGTTCAGCAATCATGAGACTATTCAATAAGATTAAGGGTTTATCCACCTCCAGTTGTTCACTGAAGAAAGCCATATACACCCAGAGAGAGGGATGCGAAATGTGGACCACAACATAACATTCTCATACTCCTTGATTGATGTTTGCTTACATTGTGTTTCCTTTATCTGATATATCATTTGTGTAGATAAGATTTTTCTTGCACAACAATGATAAGTTTGGAAATATGTATACATATATTCGATTTGCCAATATTTTAACGTAATTAACATGTAGTGGATATCCTGCCATCTAGGGGAGGGGTGGGGAAGTTGGGGGGAAAAATTTCTAACGGAAAGCTATGTAAGTGTTATTGTTGAAGAATTACCCACACATATGTTATGCAAATAAAATAAAATTAAAAAAGAAAAAAAAAAGATTAAGGGTTTATTCTTCATCATCTGAAATTATTGCTTCCTTCTCATTTGAATCCAGGTTTTGATGAGTTTGGTTCTGTTGACTTCAGTGGAACATTTTATGTCAACACTGATCGTGATGATGATTATGCTGGGTTTGTGTTTGGCTACCAGTCAAGCAGTCGGTTTTATGTTGTGATGTGGAAGCAGGTCACCCAGACTTATTGGGAAAATCAGCCCACTAGGGCTTATGGCTACTCAGGTGTATCACTCAAAGTGGTGAATTCTACTACTGGAACTGGAGAACATCTCAGGAATGCTTTGTGGCATACAGGAAACACAGAAGGACAAGTAAGGAAGCTGTGGTCTATAAATTATAAACACTATTAAGGGGAAGTAATTACCTGTTTTCTCCTTCAGTATCTTGTTACCATTTCTTTTAGAAATGAAGTTTTGAAACCTCCCATCCTTTTCCAATGGCAACTTTTTATTTCATTTATCTTACAAATGTCAAGCTACAGATTTTTAGGAAACTATAATACTGTAAAAAAACCCAACTAGATGATAATAATAATAATTAGTTTGCATGTGAAAATTCCTATTTCTTTTGAGATGTGCTATTTCTTATAGAAAATGCTAAATGATAACTATTACATTTGCTTTCAATTCTGTTTGATCTTGTTTTTAAAATTTGTAGGTACGTACCTTATGGCATGACCCAAAGAATGTAGGCTGGAAAGATTATACTGCTTATAGGTGGCATCTAACTCACAGACCCAAGTCAGGTTATATGAGGTAAGAGGCCTCAATTTTTGCAGTTTCTTTTCTATTTCCTTGGTATAACTTTTCTGAATCTTTCTCTTTTGAAAAAAAAGAGTGATGTATAATTCATTAATTAATACTATTAGCCAATTATTAGAGTTTTGTGCATATTTGGTTTTTTAGCGTGTCAATTAGATAACATTTTTTCTCATTAGCCAAATGGCTGTGCATTGAAGTAACAGACAGGTTAACACTGAAGTGAAGTTCCTTTGACCACAGATATTGCTATAGTATGCCTGGTTATGGTAAAATGAATTTTTAAAAGAATTTTGACTCAATAAAATTTAGGTGTTTTTTTATGATAGCCAAATGCTTTTCAGAGCTATATCAGTGTGTCTAATAAATAGAATATGTCTATTAGCCAAGAGGGAATGGGAAACAGTTTAAGGACAAGAAACATAGGTAAAAATAGATAGAGAGCTAAAGCATTTATTAAGTATCTATTGTAATAGGCACTGTCTCAAGTGCTGGAGATACCAAAAAGAGCAATCAGGAACATCCTAGAACTCAGTGAGCTTCTATTTTTTTAAAAATATTTTTTATTATTTTTTATTAAAGCTTTTTATTTGTATAACATATGTATGGGTAGTTCCCCAGCATTGATCTTTACAAAGCTTTCCATTACAAATTTTACCCCCAGTCCCCTCCCCTCCCCTAGATGGCAGGAAGTCCACTACATGTTAATAATATTGAAATTGAGCTTCTATTCTAAAACAAGAACTAAACAACTAGGGACTAGGTGGATTATCTTGGAGGGATAGTTTTAAATGGTCAGGAGGTCATGTGGGGGTTTGGTTTCAAGGCAAGATAAGGTGAAAGATGAGCTATCATCCTAAATAAGAACCCAAAGTTCCAATGAAAAGGGGATAGGAAAACTGACCAGATTGAAGGCTGTATGAAATGAAGATTGGGAAGTGACATGGAGCCCATCCAGGCCAGATGGTGTGTTTGCTCTCAGGAGCAATGGTTTCACTTTGCTAGACCCTAGACTAAGAATGAAACAGACTTGTCACATATTTAATTATTAAAGAATCAACAAAATATATTGAAAAGACCATGGATTCAGACACTAGGATTCAAAGTTTACCCTGGCACATATTATCTGTGTGACTCATGGACAAGCCCCATTACTTTCCTAAGCCTCCCTTTCCATATCTGTAAAATTGAGATAATGATAGTTATGGTGAGACAGTATGCTATAGTGGATAGAGAGCTGATCCAGCATTCTTGTCTACTTTTGATATATCCTAGATATGTGGCTCTGTTCACTTAACCTTTCAGTGTCCCAGACAACTCAATTGCAAAGCTGATGCTTACCTGAATTAGTAAAGGGAGCTTCCTCACTATATAGCAATGAAATCATAGATACTGTCAAAAAATAAAATATGAAACAGGAGTTACTTGATTGAATTGTTGAAGTTCAAATGAAATAGCATGCATAAATGCTTTGTTGAATATCAAAACTTAAGGGCATGTCAGTTACAATCATCGTAATCTGACCCCTGAGAATGAGTAAAATCCTTTGTATGCATACCTTGAAGCACTCTAGAAATGCATCATAGAAACACTAGCTAATTTTAGTGGATTTATCCACATTATCTATAAAGTTAATTGCATTTTTATTGTTTCTTTTTCAACAGAGTTTTAGTACATGAAGGGAAGCAGGTTATGGCAGATTCAGGACCAATCTATGATCAGACCTATGCTGGGGGACGGTTAGGTCTTTTTGTCTTCTCTCAAGAAATGGTCTTTTTCTCAGACCTCAAATATGAATGCCGAGGTGAGTTTTGGAGCATTTTTTTGGAAACAGTTCACTATCCCAGAGATACAACTTTATGTTGCAAAACAATGTCAATTAGAAAGAGTTCCCTCCTTGGAATTTCATATCAATCAGAGATGAAGTTTAAAAAATTGAATATAAATAAAGATGTATATCTTTATGTTATCTAATGGACATTTGGAGATCTATGCTATAAATTGAACTGTGACTTCATCAGTTTATAACCTCCAGACTATCTGGGAATCTGTAATGAGTTAAAAAAAGAATGTAATTCTTGTAATATGTAATATTAGTATTGAGAATTAAAACCTTGGAGAGAGGAATCTTATAGACAGAAGGTGATGAACTATTCAATATACAATCACATTTGAATTATGACATCAAATGTTATATCTGGAACGTCCAAGTCCATGCTTTCAAACAGGTAAGATATTTTCAAAGATGAGGTGAGTCACTTGATGGCTAGGGAACTGAAGAGGCTTAATTAAGGTCATAGTGAGTAGAGGAAGGAGAATAGCTAGAATTTTTGACTTCTTCTCTCCTTGTGTCCATTTTCTTTCCTTTATATCAAGCTATCTGTCAAAATATCTTCATATATTACTCCTCATAAACATGTGTTTCTACTCTGTGCAGGGAATTGTGCTATTGCAGAATAACCTTTTCATAGTATTTGGATTTAAGACATCACAAGGCACTTATCTTCCCTGGAGCTTATAAAATGAACTAATTGGACTAAATCATCTACCCAGCTCTCAGTCTATGACCCCTATGTTCTTATAATCAAGTCTTCCTCTCTCTTAGAGATTAAGGCAATGAGACCCAGAAAGAAAAAGTCAATTACCCAAAGATAGCTCATACAGTCCCATTTCTTCATTTTATCTTTTTTTTCTTCTCCCTGCAGATGTCTGAGTGAGTGATGCTGTCTTTCCAGCTAAGTACTGTATTTCGGTGGGTAACTTAGACACCCAATTCATCATGAAGTTCCTCTTTGTGTGCCTCCTTCTCCTCTAGTTCCTTGATCCTCTCCTCTGAGCAGCCTTTCATCTCTCCATTGCTAGGAGTTGCTCAGTCAATCCTGTGCTCAAGTGCCTTCTGAGAAATATCAAAAGGACCCTCTTTTTTATGACCAATGTGTCATTGAAGCAAAATATGATAGAAACTTTCTGCAGAGTGAAAAAAAAAAATGAGTATGACTATGTATGTCACTGTTTTTGTTTGTTTTTAAAAGGATGACGTTTACATGTAAAGTGTAATTACTTAATATATTTATGTATATGTAGCTAAAGAGGATGCTGAGTATAAGTCATGTTTTAAATTAAGCAGGAAAATGCATGCTAAACCACTTCTCAATCCAGGACTGGCCTACATGAATATATCAGCTAAGTATGAATAGGGATTAAATCAAAGTTGTAATGCTATAATAATAAAGAAAGAGTTGGAGAGTAGTATGTGATTCACAGAAACCAATGTAATGTGCCCTCCAACTGATTGGGTATGTTCTTGGGGAGAAAAAGCCACTGATAATAACCAAAACAACCCACATATTCAAAAGACATCTTTCCACATTAAGATCAGGAAATACCTTGCAGTGGAAACCTAGCAATAAAATCTCATTTGCGACAGTGTGAAAGGCTAGATTCCATAGGTTAGAAGAAGAGTTGGTTGGCAAAAAAACAAACAAACAAACAAACAACAAAAAAAAACTTCATATATGCAATAACAAAGCAAAGTGCCCTAGCTTGAGCGTTGAACTATTCTAAATCCCTCTTCTTTTTTTTTTTAATGGTTTGCCATTCCCTGATTTCTTGTGGGTTGTTATTGTTTTTCCCCTCTGATATATTTTCCCAATCTCTGCTGCTGAAAAAAATTAAAAACAAAATATAAAAAATAAACAAAAAAAATAAACAAATGCACTTTGACATGTAAATCCTGATCTGGGCTTTGCAAATGATGGCAATGTTACTGTTACCTAGTTTGGTGACACATTAAATTAAGGTTCCAGTTATAAATGTTGGTTAATATTTATTAGATGATTACCAGATGCAGCTACATTCTCTAATAACTTATTTTAAGCATGTCATACATAGCCTCTTTACTACATTTTCGAGAAACATAAGTATAATGACCATATAACAATGTGTACATACTGCTAAAGTAATGTATGCACCTGTCAAAATACATGACTTGATAATATTAATTTATCACATAGAATGCTATAGATTACTATAGGATAAAATAAAACCCTGATAGTTTATAAATGGAACCTTAATATATAGTTACTCCTGATTTTAATTCACTATTTCATTTTTATCTGATTACTGTACAAAGGATGTTTTCTTGGTTGAATATTGAAAGGAAATCAGCATTTATTCTTACCATATTTGTCAGTTAATCAGTTACTCATTAATATAAAAATGTACAATATATTTTTTCTTTGCATCAAGTTGCATGTCATTTCTGCACAGGAAATATTTGCTAATCAAATTTCACATACAGACTTTACAAAAGGAAAACTTTTCCCTGCAAGTCCCTGGGCAAATTCTTTCTGTTTCTATCATTTTTTCTCCAATGGAAATTTTATTCTTATAACAATGAAAAATAATCCATAGCTTTTGATATTGTTGCACAATTTATTGCATTTTCATATTAACAATTTTAAAATACTTCTGGTGTTTACTTTTATTGTTGTTTTGATTTTGTAATGTTTTCATTTTTTCTTAGTTCATGCTCCTGGTTTTTGGAACTGTATCCCAGTTCCAAGTAAGGATGGGGGAGACTTCATTAAATTTCACAGTTGTCATGGCCATGTAGGATTTTGGTTATTGGGAGTTGTTTGATTGAAATAGTACATCAGTGTGAGACAATGATGTTAATATTTAGAATGTACTATATTTTCCTTTGTAAATTATTTATATTGTTTTTCTTTTTAAAAAATCCTTCTCGTCCATATTGATGAAACTGCTTTGTTTTGCCAAAGACTGTAAATAATTATTTATTTGTTTACATGGACAAATTTTTACCATTGATATCCTTCATTTAGCTAGAGACTCATTTTTATACTTTAAAGATTAATAAGAAGAAATAAATTGTAAAAAGATTTTATATAAAAGCTTCTCTCTTTACCTTTTTTATAAACTGAAGAGATTTTTTGGGGGGGAGGGGAGAAATAGGGGGAAAAATCAAACAGGAAAGATAATTTTTAACTGTTACCTAAACAAACCTGTTGCTTGGTTATGGGTTGTTTCAAATATATTCCTTAGTGGACAAATTACAGGTTTTAGGGTCCCTTATGGAGATACTTTAGTTCTGCATAAATCTCATAAGATCCCACAGAACCTTCTAGCATTGTTTATGATTCAATCAGTAAAAAATTTACCCCTGCTGCTTCTTGTCATTGTCAAACAAAATAGGGAGCAAATTTTTCACAGTGGATATTGGCAAGTAACAGGAAATGATTCAGACAAATTACAACAACACAAGGGACAGCCCTCACTAATACAAGCTGTACTTGTCTTGACTTAATCAAACACTACAAAAAAAGGAATCACTTTTCTAGGCAAAGAAACTGAAAATCTTATTGTACAACCAAAACAAAAAATATGCAAACAAACATCACCACCCAGGTGTTTTAAGGAAATAACAGCATGATAACTTAGTGTAGTAGCCCACAAAAGCTCCTCATCAGTTTTTGGACAAATTGTGATGAATTAAAAGGAAAATAGTAGGTTGGGGGATTGGAAGGAAGACAAAAATATTAGGGGAAGAAAGGGGGAAGAGGAAATAGAGAGAGAAGAAGAGGGAGAAATAGAGAGGAAAGGGGGAGAGAGACAGACAAACACAGGCAGACAGAGATAGAGAGACAGAGAAGGAGAGAAGGATAGGAAAGGAAGGGAAAGAAGAGAGAAAAGAGAACAGAAGAGGAAGAGAGGGGGATATAGGGGAAAAGAAAAGAGACAGAACAAATGGAGAATGGTAATAGATAGAGGAGAAAAAAGGAAGGAAGGAGTTCTAGAAGAGATGGAGAAAAAATAGAGTGAGGGGAGATATAGAGGAGAGCATACAAAGAGAAGTGAAAGGGAGAAAAGCAGGATGAAAAGAAGAAAAAAAAGTCTGTGTTTGTTGTTCTCTATCTATCTCTCTGTTTCTCTTTCTACCTTTTCCTCTCTCTTTGTAAAATATCACTGGTGAGTAATGTTTTATTGTGAAAAATAGTCATAGTTATAAACAATTTCTCCACAGGAAAACTTTGTGTGAAGGTCACTGGCAGACAACTTACTCAAGAATCAATTCTATTCTTACCTGAGGCTCATCAAACATGCTCTATTACTTCTAAAAGAGACAGAAAAAACACATTCATACATATATAATACTTATTTTAAATAAAAATGCTCATGATTTCAATTAGATTTGTGATTCAAACTAAAATTAGAAAGTTACCTCCCAAAAATATATGAGATTACAAAAACATTCTCAAAAGTTTTAGTGTTTGGAGATGTACATTAACAATCCCTCAAGAAGCTGTTGCTGATTAAAGCTGTAAGCAGCCATCCACTCGGAAGATAAGGTAGTTGATGATGTGGGTCTGGTTGGGAAGGTCATATTCAATTTTGGAGAACCTCAGACCAGTTCCAGATTGTCAGTTCACTTGTGGAGACCCCAAACTGACTCTTAGAACCATAGGATGTACCAAATGGCTTAGTGATTTTTGTTTTGCCTGTTTGTGCAATCCCTCGAGGAGCATTCAAATAGTATATTATGTTTCTGGAATACTGCAGGTTGCTTGCAACTGGTGAAACAATTGATGCAACTGAAATATGTAACTTCTATAGTCAAAATGAGAGGAATTTAATAGATTGTTTCTTTTTTCAATTGAACAAATGAAATTGTATTTATCTAGCACTTATTTGATGCTACTAACCATTGAGGATAACAAGACAAAATAATATAGTCTCTGCCCTCAAGAATCTTATGTTCTGTTTGGAAGAGCACATATGATGGAAGTAATAATGGTAGGGTTGATGGTCAGGGAAAAGAGTGGTTTTTGTTTGTTTTCCTCTGGGGAGTTATAAGAATGGTGAATGTTGCCACAGGGCTATCAGTTAATTATCAGATTCACTACTCTCTAGATGCAGTGATAATATGGTGATATTAATCTGATTACTATTTTCTTTTTTTCTTTTTCTTTTTTGCTTTTTGCTGAGGCAATTGAGGTTAAGTGACTTGCCCAGGGTCACACAGATAGGGAACATTAAGTGTCTGAGGCCAGATTTGAACTCAGGTCCTCCTGAATTCAGGGTTGGTGCTCTATTCACTGTGCCACCTAGCTTCCCCTGATTACTATTTTCAAAGCAAAAGGTAACAGTGAGGGTTGGCTCTGGTGATGAGGGTATGTAGTCTAGCAATGATGAAGTCAAGGTGTCTAAGATGTCTGGATGAAGTATGATATGGTTTATATTCAGATGTCACTGATCTTTCTCTCTCTCTCTCTCTCTCTCTCTCTCTCTTTCTCTCTCTCTCTGTGTGTGTGTGTGTGTGTGTGTGTGTGTGTGTGTGTTTATGTAGTTGAATTGGGGGGGGAGAGGCACATGTAACAATAAGACAAATGGCAGATATGTCAAGATGTTCAGGGAAGATAGATATGAAACGCTAACCATATATAGTCAATATAGGTGAATTTGCACTCGTTCATTGTGCTAATCAAACACAACCTAAAAAAAAAAATATCTTCAGTCTGAACAGATTAAAAAACCCAAGGAGTGACCTGTATTCCAAAGGATAGTATTCTAGGATTTTTTCTGTGGTTGAATAAAAATGTAATCAAATTGGAATTATTATAGACTAGATTCAGAGGAGAAAACAGTAAGGTCAGCTCTGCTTAGATGAACAAAGCTACGACAATAGTTTTGATCTGAAATAAATCATGAAATAATAAGAGCAGCTTTAGCAACTTTCCTTTTCGTGTTTCAGTAGTTTCATTTATGACTGCTCCCCAGCAATTACTTTTCTATCTGACCATACACCTCTTCAATTTTACAAATTTAAAAAGGTTCCTTCTCCATTTTTTCTTTATTCATATAATAGTAATCTTTTGTCACACTATGTTTTGGATTGCATCATCTCTAAAATATTTTAAATAATAGTTTTCATTTTCAAAATACATGAAAAGATAGGTTTTTTTGGGTAGAGTCAAGATGGCAGGGAGGACCCATGTTTCTTTCTGACCTGCTCTTATGACCCTCACACTAACAAATCCAGCCCCTGAATTAGTTCTGGACTGGCAGAATCCACAAATATTGGGAGTGTAACAAATTACCAGCAGAAGATAATTTTGAAGATCGCCAGAAAAAGTTTGTTTCAATTGAACATAGAGAGAGGTGGGCCAAGTGCAAGCAGGCTAAACACAGACAGTGGGGATTGCAGGTAACTCAGAGTCTTGGGGCAATGTGTGTTAGAGAATCCACAGTGATGAATCTATAGCAGTGTTGGCTACTCTGTGCTGGTTGCAGGTCAGTAGATCAGCACAGAAGTTAAAAAAACATTCAACACAAATACAAAAGACAAATGCTGGATCACAGGATCTCACAGGACCTGGCTGTGCCCACCCAGCACCAGGAGTGAGTCAGCACTAACTCAGCACAGCTGCTTCAGCTTGTAGAAGCTTGATAGCCACCCTTGCCCTAAAAAGAGATCTCAACTTTAAAAAAAATGAATAAAAAAGCAAAAAGAACAGTGACCATAGGTTTTTTTTTATGATGAAAGAGAATACTGAGGAGACTAAAAGCAGATAGTCTCCAGATGAAGCCCAAAGGGTGATATAAATTGGTCCTCATCACACAAAGCTCTCCTAGAAGAAATTTTAAAAATATCTTAAAAGAGAGCTAGAAGAAAATTGGGAAAAGGAAATGAAAACTTTTCAAGAGGGTTTGCAAAAGGCAAAACAAAATAGACTTAGTGAAATGGAAAAAAAAACATAACTCATTAAAAGATAGATTTGACAAAATGGAAAAAGGAAACAATTCCCAGAAAAACAGAATTTGTTAAATGGAGAAAGAAAATAACTCCTTAAAAACAGAATTTGTGAAATGGACAAAAAATCCATAGAACAAAACAATTAATTTAAAAATTCAATTAGACAAATACAAAAAGAGGTAATAAAAAAAAGTAAATGAGGACAATTCATTAAAAATAAGAACTGAACAAAAGGAAATGAATTACTCAATGAGACATCAAGAATCAGTCAAGCAAAACCAAAAAAAAAAGAAAAAAAAAATAGAAGAAAATGTAAAATACCTACTTGGGAAAACAATTGACCTGGAAAATAGATCAAGGAGTGACAATCTAGGGATTATTGCACTTCCTGGAAATCACAATGAAAAAAAGAGCCTACACACTATTTTTTCAGGAAATCATTAAAGAGAACTGCCCAGATGTCACAGCATCAGAGGGTAAAATAGCCATTGAAAAAATTCACCAAACACCTATTGAAAGAGACCCCAAAATTAAAACTCCAAGGAATATTGTGGCTAAATTTCAGAACTATTGGACCAAGGTAAAATATTACAAGCAGAGGAGCCACAATAAGGATTACCCAGGACCTAGCAGCTTCCACTTTAAAGAAGTGAAGGGCCTGGAATCTGATATTCAGAAAGGAAAAAAAAAAACATGGAATGCAGCCAACAATAAACTTTCTTGCTAAACTGAGAATTTTTTTCAGGGAAGAAGATGGACATTCAATGAAACAGGTAAATTCCATTTATTTATGATGAAAAGATCAGAGCTAAACAAAAAATTTGACCTCCAAATATAGAACTCAAGAGAAGCAAAAAAATAAAAAGAAAAGAACTCTTGAGAACTGTATTTCTATTATGGGTGTACATAGTGCATGTATAATTTGATTTTATTGCTATAATACAAAGAAGGAACTAGAGGTGGAAAAGGGGATTATACCAGAAAAAGGGGAAAGTGGAGGTAAAATGAGGATATTGCATCTCAGGAAGAGGCAAAGAAAACCTAGTATAAATGAGAGAAAGAAGGGGGTAGCGATGAACATTGTATGAATCTTATTCTCATCAGATTTTGCTCAAAAATAAAATATTAGACATATTTGGTTTCACAGATAAACTTCTCTCATCTTATAGAAAAGTGGGAGGGGAAAGGTGAAAAGGGAGGGGGTAAGTGAAATAGAAGGGAAAACAGAAATAGGGTAGGAAATGTATAAGAAATGGGGAGGGACTGTAAAGGGGGAGGGCTGCTTGAGGCAAGTGGTTCTCATAAATAAAATACTAGGGAGGAGGGAAAGGGTTAAAGGAAAGAGAAAAGTATAATTTGGGGTTAATAAGCTGGAAGGAAATGCAGAATTAGTCATCTTAACTAATGTGAATGTTGCGAACTCTCCCATAAAGTGGAAGCAGATACCAGACTACATTAAAAACCAGAATCCTACAATATGTTATTTACAAGAAACACATTTAAAACAGAGTAATACATACAGAGTAAAAATAAAAGGCTGGAGCATAATCTATTATGCTTCAGATGAAGTATAAAAAGCAGAGATAGCCACTCTGAACTCAGATCAAGTAAAAGCAAAAATTGATCTAATTAAAAGAGATAAGGAAGGAAACTATCTTACTAAAGGTTACCATAGATAATGAAACAATATCAACCTTAAACATACATGCACCAAGTGGTATAGCATGGAAATCACTAAAGGAGAAGTAAAGAGAGTGGTGAGAAGAAACAGACAGCAAAACTATAATACTGGGAGATCTCAACCTTGCTCTCTCAGAACTAAATCAAACCACAAAATAAATAAAAAAAGAAGTTAAAGAGGTAAATAAATGCTAGAAAAGTTAAATATGATAAATCTTTGGAGAAAATTGAATGCAGGGGAGGAGCCAAGATGGCAAACTGCAGACAGTGTTTTCTGTGAGCTCCTGAGACCTTCCCTCAGACCCAAACAAATTGAGACTCCAAACTGGTTCTGCAGTGAGGGCCTCACAAAACACTTGGACTACAATGCACTTCTATCAACAATCTACTTTGAAAAACTCCGGAGGTTAGTCTCAAGGGAATTGGCCACTGGCCGTGATCAGATGCCAGCGCGCCCGGGGAGGAAGTCGGGGCTGCGACAGAGCGGCGGATTTTAGGCACCCAGGAAGTCCTTGGGAGACGCCTGGGCCACTTGGCTCTGCTTGCGGGCAGATGCTTTGGCAGATCTGCCTTTGGTAAAGGGTGGATTGACAGCAGCTGAAAACGTGGTCCTAGTGTGGATCTAGCCCGACCAGCCTCAAACGGGAAGTCAAGTCGGCAAACTGCCCCAGGGCAAATTGAAACCGAGGCAGTATTCCCTGCTGGTGACTGATACCTCAGCTGAAAATAATGAGTAAGAAGCAGAGGACAGCTCTCACCATAGACAGCTTTTACAGAGAGAAAGTAGAGAAGTCCCCAGATCCTGAGATTCTGAAATAAATCCCAGATGAAGCCACAAAGGCAGATTTAAGCTGGTCTCCCTTTCAGAAGGCTTACCTAGAAGATTGCATAAAGAATCTCAAAAGAGAGCTAGAAAAAGAATGGGGGACCGTTCCTTCCGGGGGTGGAGCCATGGTGGCAGAGATCAGACAGGATTCTCTGTAACCTCCTCTAACCTCCCCTCAAACCAACAACATATGAAGCCTCTAGACTGATTCTGAAGCAAAAAAATCCACAATATCTGGAGAACAACACGATTCTAGAAGAAGATACTCTGGAAGAACCTCAAAACAGGTCTGTTTTAATGGAGCAGGGGGTAGCCTACTGAACCCAGACTGCAGCACAGGGAGACCGGGGCAGGGAGCTGGAGCAGGGAGCTGGAACAGGAGTCGGAACAGGAGTGGGAGCATTGTGCTTTTCACACACCTGGGAGTCTTCTGCGAGCCTCTTGGAACAATATGTCCTGATTGTGGGCAGGTGGTTTGGAGGGTTTGCCTTTTGAGGGGGATAGATTGTGAACCACTGAACCCCTGATGAGCATCGGACCTAGCTGTCATTACACAGCACCTTAAAGCAATCAATCAAACAACAGGACTGTTCAGCGCCAGAAATAATTCAATCAGCAGAGCTGCCCAGCACCTAACATAATTCAATCAGCAGAACTGCCCAGTTCCTGAAATAACTCAATCAGCAGAACTGCCCCAGGGCAAATTAAAGCAGCTGTCCCACCTTTACCCTAAACAGACCTCACACCTTTAAAAAAAATGAATAAAAAACCAAAAAGAGCTCTCACCATAGACAACTTTTATGGAGAGAGGGAAGAACAGACCTCAAATCCTGAGGCCCCTAAAGGTAAAGCAACTCCAGAAAAAGCCTGAAAGAGAGACATAAATTGGTCTCCATATCACAAGGCTTTCTTTGAAGATTGCATAAAAAACCTTAAAAGAGAGTTAGAAGAAACATGGGGAAACGAAATGAGATCACTGCAAAATAAAATAGAAAAAATGGAAAAAGAATGCAATGAACAAAAAAATGTAATTGGTCAATTGCAAAAGGAACTAAAAACAGTAACTGAAGAAAATAAGACATTAAAAATTAAAATGGAACAATTGGAAATGAATGACTCATCAAGACTTCAAGAATCAGTTGAACAAAAACAAAAAATGAAAAGATAGAGAAAAACATGAAATATTTCCTAGGAAAAACAATTGACCTGGAAAATAGATCTAGGAGAGACAATCTAAGGATTATAGGGCTTCCTGAAAGCCATGATGAAAAAAAGAACCTGGACACTATCTTCCAGGAAATCATAAAAGAAAACTGCCCTGATATTTTACACTCAGAAGGCAAAATACTCCTTGAAACAATCCACCGATCACCTCCTGAAAGAAACCCAAAAATTAAGTCCCCCAGAAATATTGTGGCTAAATTCCAGAACTATCATACCAAGGAAAAGATATTACAAGAAGCCAGAAAGAAGCAATTTAAATATTGGGGAGCCACAATTAGGATCACACAGGACCTAGCAGCTTCTACTTTGAAGGAGCTCAACCTCCCTCTCTCAGAACTTGATAAATCAAACCACAAAATAAATAAGAAAGAAGTTAAGGAGGTAAACAAAATGTTAGAAAAGTTAGGTATGATAGATCTTTGGAGGAAATTAAATGGAGACAGAAAGGAGTTTACTTTTTTCTCAGCAGTCCATGGAACTTATACAAAAATTGACCATGTGTTAGGACACAAAAACCTCAAAATCAAATGCAGGAAGGCAGAAATAGTGAATGTATTTTTTCCAGATCATGACGGAATAAAAAGCACATGCAATATAAGGCCAGGAGAAAATAGACCAAAAAGCAGTTGGAAACTAAATAGTTGGGGGGCGGAGCCAAGATGGCGGAGTGAAAAGGTGACTTTCTGCCTCTCCTCCGATCTTCTCTCAAATCAACAATAAAATAAGCCTCTGAACTGATCTTCAAGTCAACGAACTCAGAAATATTTGGGCACGGCTCTCTGGATAACTTCATATCAGGTTAGTCGGACTCGGACAGAGAGATAAATAGACTACAACTGTGCAGGCCGGAAGTGAGGGTGGGATTCAGCTCGGCTCGTCGTGGAATAAATTCCAAACTCCAAACTCCAAATTCCAAACACCTGGAGTTTATCTGAGGCACTCGGGACACTCTGCCCTGATTGGGGACAGGTGTTCTGGCAGACTTGCCTTGTTTAAGGAGTAATTCAGACTTAGTCCTAGCCCCCACTGGCCCAGCACCTTAAGTCAACTCGCCGAAGTGCCCCAGGGCAAAGCGTCTTCAGCCGAGGTTTTTTTTTTTTTTCCCCTACCTTAAAGAGATATCCACTCTGTCTAAAAAAAAAAAATGATGAAGAAACAAAAGAGAGCTCTCACCATAGACAGCTTTTATCAAGGCAAAGAAACGACCTCAGATACAGAGGTTTCTTTAGACAAAAATCCAGAAAAAAACAGCAACGACCACCACTGGTCCCCGTTTCAAAAGGCCTTTCTGGAAGATTGCATAAAGAACCTCAAAAGAGAGCTGGTGGATAAATGGGAAAATAAATTGAAATCAGAGCAAGAAGGATACAGTATCTTGCAAGAAGGATATGATGCTCTGCAAAAGAGATATGAAAAAGACACCAATTTATTAAAAAATAAAATTAGTGAAGTGGAAAAAGAGTGCAGTGAACAAATTGGCCAGTTACAAAAGGAACTTAAAAAGGTAACTGAAGAAAACAACACTTTAAAAATAAGAATTGCACAAATGCAAGTGAATGACTCACTAAGACTTGAAGAATCAGTCAAACAAAAACAAAAAAATGAAAAATTAGAAGAAAATATGAAATATCTCCTAGGAAAAACAACTGACTTAGAAAATAGATCTAGGAGAGACAATCTAAGGATTATTGGACTTCCTGAAAGCCATGATCAAAAAAAGAATCTAAACACTATCTTCCAGGAAATCCTGAAAGAAAACTGCCCTGAGATTGTAGAATCAAAGGGCAAAATCAGCACTGAAAGAATTCACCGATCACCTCCTGAAAGAGACCCCAAAATTAAAACCCCAAGGAATATCGTGGCTAAATTTCAGGACTATAGCACCAAGGAACAGATTCTGCTAGCAGCTAGAAAGAAACAATTCAAATACCGAGGATCAATAATTAGAATCTGTCAGGATCTGTCAGCTTCCACACTGAAGGATCGAAGGGCCTGGAACCAGATATTCCGAAGGGCAAAGGAACTTGGATTACAGCCAAGAATAACCTATCCAGCTAGAATGAGCATTATCCTCCAGGGAAGAAGATGGTCATTCAATGATATAGGTGAATTTCACCTATTTCTAATGAAAAGACC
>JAJPUD010012638.1:27763-45040 GCA_023553655.1 Myrmecobius fasciatus | reverse complement strand
TTCTTTCTTTCTTTCTTTCTTTCTTTCTTTCTTTCTTTCTTTCTTTCTTTCTTTCTTTCTTTCTTGTGAGGTAAGTGGAAGTCTGAAGATCACAGAGCACAGGAACAGGAGTTTAGAAAGATCACAGTGCTGTGGAATAAGTCCACATCAGGATTGTGCTGTATTGTTAATTTTTGTTTTTTGAATGTAGATGTCTTTTGCAATTATTTATGTAAATCAAATTTATGTAATGTGAATTTCTGTCAAACAACAGCAATCTGTCCACAATCCGTATTTCCATTACCATGAAACTGGAAGAAAATATCTTTAGTATTAATTCATATTGCATTTTGCAAAGCACTTTAATCGATTTCATGAGTTGTTTTTATTTTTAAGTATCTTATTTTCATTTCTTATATATGGAAAACAGTATTTAAAAGGTCACATATAAGTCAGTACAAGGTCGCAAAAATTGTTAAGTGCTAAGGATAAAACTATAAAGAATGTTTTGAGACCACTAGTTATCTTCGCAAGTTGCTTTGTGTAACTAATGTACTTAATATACAGAAGAACAGACAGAAGGTAATAGAAAGTTCCCAAAGTTAAATGTTTACAATCCATGTCCTGTCAGTGAATCTCATATTCTAAAGACATTTAAAATAACTGCTTAGGTAGGGAGAGGCAGCAAACTTTTATTCATTTTAAAAATGTGTTATTTTGAGCCAAATCACACAGAATATTCTAGAGTGAAAGATGAAGTTGCCTTTTTTTAAATAAGATCTCACTTATTTTTACAAGAAAGAAATTAATTCAAATTGATACAGAAACAGAAGATGGTGAAATTTTACTGCCCAGCTGGAAGTTAAGTAAGTTAAGCAAAAATTTATACAGTCTTTTGTATCATCTTGAATGAATGCAATCATAGGCTGTATTTTTCATTTCTTTATTTTTTTCTTTCTTTTTCCCTAGTGAACTTTTTAGTAATCTACCAATAGATAAGTCTCCAAGAAACTGCTCATATCACAAAAAGGTATAAATATATTATGTATCATAGAAAATCTGTGATTATGAAATAAAACCTCATAGAAGTTTTAATTACTGAATTTAACATCATAAAATAAGATATGTTTATTTAAAATTATTGATACTTGGAGGAGAGGGAGAAAAGATACCAACAAAACATAAATTGTGACCTTTCTTCTCTAATCCAATACTCTTTCCATAGATTATATTTTTAAGGAGAAGATAAATTCCTTTGATTCCCTTTATGTAGAGTTAATAAAAGCAAATATATGCTATCAGATGAAAAGACTAATGACTCTTCCCCCTTCTCCCAAAAGTCATACATATGTACATGAGCTGCTTCTCTTTTCTGGCTAGAGTTACTATTTTCAAATCCTGGCACTGCTTGCCATGTTGGCTCTCAGATTCATTCTGTTAAATCCTTGTATAAGGAGCCGTCCCATTTCTGTGCTGTAATCTAGCTTCAAGCTTTCTGGCCCAGTGCCATTGTGGAGATTTTGTGCTGGTCTACTAGAAACTTAATGCATCCTAACTTATTTTCCTACTACTATCTGTAACCAAGAAAGAATGCTATTAAATACGAGTTGGTTTTCATCTCCTATTTTAAAAAAGAAAATGAGCCTAAACAATCAAAGGAAAGACTTAGAAAGATTAGCTCTCCATTGCCCCAGAAGGCAGCTTATAATCACATTTGAAGGAGGGGGAAAGTATGTCTTGCTTCCTATTACAATAACTACAAAGTGACTGTCCTACTTAAATTCTGCAAAGAAGAAGGGACTCTTTAAAATGTGGAAAATTGCCATGAAATGGTTGAATGGCCAAACCATTTCTGCAGTTTTAGCTTTTCCTTGCTATATTTTTTAATACCTGCCCATCAGTTATTGCAAATAAAAGAGTTGTATTGTAGCTCTGCAAATCATCATTTTGTTCAAATATCTTTTTCTTGGTATGTGTGTGGGGTGGAGGGGAGGGAGCAGTGATCATGAGTAGCTATTCATCATGATGTCTCTTCTGCTTTTTTTCAGAATTAGAGTGGCAGGTGACAGTCCTACATTTTCTTCTTTGGGTGGCTATTGTATCTGTAATTTTAGTCCATTATAGTAGTAAGTAGCAAATGTATACCCTGCCATTTGGCTGACTACTGAGTATGTAATTCACATTTCATTTTAGCTATCATACAGGGGACCCTAGAGGTTATTAAACAATCTTTCTGTCTTTTCAGCTTGATGCTACATACACTGGTTACTTGCTCAAAGAAAGTATTTTATGGAATTTTCTATTTAAGTTTTATGTTCCATTATATCATCAATTTTCTTACTAAAAAATAAAGCTAAAAGAAAATCATAGTCACTTACCAATCTGAATTTCACAATTTATTTTTTCCCATTTCCTTTCTTTAGAAATTCTCCCATACAACACACACACACACACACACACACACACACACCCTTCTTCAGTATTATAATATAGCTAATAATTTCACACAAAAACAAATAAAAATATAAAGGTAGATTTCTATCATATGCAATACCTTAAGATTTTCAGCTATGATTACTAGAGGCATTTATAGCATGGAAGAAATTTATTTTTTTTAATAAGATATCACTAAGTTCTTAAAGCCATAATCCTTTCCTAGTAATAAAATAACATTAAGAGAAATTTACTACTCAAAAAAAAAAAAAAAACAACTAAGGAATGAAAACTCCATAGTTCAATCAATAAGTGTCACTTTTAGGGGAAAATATGCTGCTACTTTTTAAGAGATTAGAATCTTAAATTAATTCATATGTCAATTTTCTAACTAGACCTCAAAGTTAATAATCTCTATCTTTTGGCTAGAACTTGTGTTTTTCATTAGTGTGAATAATGATTGATTATGTCATCATATTTTTCTTTACATAGAGTCAGAATCCATTCATTAATGTGTAAAAAAAATGCTTGTAAAAGTATCGAGGCAATGCGTAATAATAGATTCTTGGGAGAAAGATGGCTTTTCATTTCAAAGTATCTTTTCAATAAGACATTTTCAATTCATTTCAATAAACATTTGTTCCTCTAGAAATTCCTTCTCCCATCCCTCATTGGGTGGTACAGGTGATGTTGGCTTCTCAGTCTTATGATATCAGATTATATTGGAAGTTTTTACCATTCACAAAGAACTTTGAGTTAGTATGGATTCAGCAATAAAAGAAACCTTCTTCCTAAATTCAGGAAGACTCAAAATTATCCAGCTGGTTATTTGGTATATTTGGTAACAATTTTGCTAGGCAAGGAAAGCCATGAAACAAAGAAAATTACCAAATATCTTTTAAGTCCTTCATGGCTCCCTTCCCTTCCTGAAGTCAGGGTAGTAAAATATCTATAAAAATCAAATGAGCTAGTGATTTTATGTGTGAAATTGTTGTCCAAGTGAACATGTTACAGGGGAAAAAACTGAACAATAAGGGGAAAATATTAAAAATTAAATAGAAGGATTATTTGCTTGGAAAAATTGTTCTTCTTACAAAAGCAAATAAAGGTATTGGGAGAATTTACTTTATCAACCATCCAGTCATATTATTTCATGAAAACTTAATTATCTAGAGCAACAGTGTTTAAGTATTTGCAAATAGACAGACCCCCATAGGTTGATAACCTTTGTATCAATATCCACTGCAGCATATAAGGAAATAGACTTTGCAGAAAACTAAAGAAAATTCACAAAATCACATTATCAGACATTTGAATATTCAATGAGAGCAACAGAAAAGCTATAACAATAAGAATATGTTGGAAATATGATTAAGTAAAAAAAGGAGAAAACAAAGGCTTGTAAACTGTGTAGAAGTTTTACATCTATTTATAATTAATACTTTATTCAAGAAGAGAGCCTTAAGCCTCTGGGTAGGCAAACATAACATCATGAAAAAGAAATTGATTATATTCTAAGGGAAAAGAAATAACTAGTTACTGATTCAGAACATAATACAGAATGATTTCTCTGTGTATAGTTACATTGATGACTTGTTAGGCCAGAGATTTGATTCCAGATTTAGCACAAATAAAATGAGTTATTCAATAATAACTGCAGTCCAAATTATTTAAATAAGATAAAAATGATAAAAATGGGGGTATAGGGAAGTGAATTAAAGAAAATAAATTTATATAGACTACCATCAATTATTAATAAAGTTCATCTTATATGTAAGTCTCCAGAGTGAAGAGGACACAAGTGCCTTGAAATGGTCTCAGTTAACAAAGAGTTGATCTATAAAAAATTATAGCAGCCAAGAATAGCAATGATTTATGATACAAAATAATTGTCAAATTTTATAGACAAAGATGATAGAAGATAATGGCAATATCATTTAAAAAACAGTGAGAAAGAATGAATGTTATAAACAGTCAATATTGCATGGTCATATTCAATCCCTGATATATACATGAAATTTGTAATTAGTCCCAAATATAAAGCTTTGAGATTTACAAAACAAGGAAAATTTTATAAAATGTGTCCAATATGTGGACCTTTCTCAGCTCACAAGCAAAAGAAAGACTCAAGATAAAGAAAGCATCTGGCCTCCTTCTCAAACATAAATAGTTAATACTCAGTTTTCTAATTTATTGAGTTTTCCTTAAAAGGAATTAAGGGCCTAGGGTCAACCTGGAAAACGTCCCTTCTCAAATGAGAAAAATTGTTCTGGATGGAAACTCTTCAATGTTGTACTCAGTGCATAATCCATTCAAATAGCATATGCATAAAAAAATGCCCCTTTCCTACACATGCACACCGTAAGCAAAGTGCTTTTTTTTTTTTAGAAAGGGCACATTAAAGTTATTTAGTAGTACATCTAGCTTATGTGAACCCCATAGAGTTTCAAACAATCCTCTGGCACTCGTCTCTAATCACAACCAAAGTTTTCTTAGGAATCTTTTCTAACTAATCTTTTCTAAACTAATGCAGACAGGATTAGAAGTGAAGCAATAAACTGGGAAAACATTTTTACATTCAAAGGTTGTGATAAAGGCCTTATTTATAAAATATATAGAGAACTGTCTCATATTTATAAGAATTCAAGCCATTCTCCAATTGATAAATGGTCAAAAGATATGAACAAATGATTTTCAGATGAAGAAATTGAAACTATTTATAGTCACATGAAAAGTTGCTCCAAATCACTATTGATCAGAGAAATGCAAATTAAAACAATTCTGAGATACCACTATACACCTGTCAGATTGGCTAAGATGACAGGAAAAGATAATGGCGAATGTCGGAGGGGATGTGGGAAAATTGGGACACAGATACATTATTGGTGGAACTGTGAATGGAGCCAACCATTCTGGAGAGTAATTTGGAACTATACTCAAAAAGTTATCAAATTGTGCATGCCTTTTGATCCAGCAGTGTTTCTATTGGGCTTGTATCCCAAAGAGATCTTAAAGGAGGGGAAAGGACCCACACATGCAAAAACGTTTGTGGCAGTCCTTTTTGTATTGGCAAGAAACTGGAAACTGAGTGGATGCCCATCAATTGGAGAATGGCTGAATAAATTATGGTATATGAATGTTATGGAATATTATTGTTCTATAAGAAACGATGAACAGGATGATTTCAGAGAGGCCTGGAGAGACTTACATGAACTGATGCTGAATGAAATCAGCAGAACCAGATCATTATGCACAGCAACAACAAGACTATAGTATGATCAATTCTGATGGACATGGTTCTCTTCAACAATGAGGTGGTTCAAACCAATTCCTATTGTTCAGCCATGAAGATAGTCATATACATCCAGAGAGAGGCCTGTGGGAACTGAGTGTGGACCACAACATTGTAAAGCTTTCTGTGAATATTGGCTTACATTTTGTTTTCTTTTTTTAGGTTGTTTTATTTTTCTCTTTCTAAATCTGATTTTTCTTGTGCAGTAAAATAACGGTATAGATATGTATCCATATATTGGTTTTATCATATAATTTAACAAATTTAACATGTATTAGACTCCCTATCATCTAGAAGTGGGAATGGGGGGAAGGAGGGGAAAATTTGTAACAAAAAAATTTTTTTTGCAAAAGTCAATGTAGAAAAAAATCACTCATATGTTCTGTAAATAAAAAGCTTTAATTAAAAAAAAGGAATTTTTTTTCTATTTCCAGGGAAACTGGATATAATGCAAATCCATCTAATAGGGCAAGAAGATAAGTAGACTAAGGTAGAGATGTAGCCAAATAGGTCAGCTTCTTGTGGATCATAGGCAAAGACATTCTTGCCCCAAGAATTGATTTATGGATAGAACTAATGTGCCTATGGCTAAAATTAAACTCAGGTTTTCCTGACTATAGACCCAAAGCTCTAGCTACTGTGTCATTAGATTCCTTGAGTTGACAAAAAGACTAGACTTCAAGTTGTACTTCTAGAAAATATTGCCTATGGAGGGGATGTGGGAAAACTGGGACACTGATACATTGTTGGTGGAACTGTGAATGGATCCAGCCATTCTGGAGAGCAATTTGGAGCTATGCTCAAAGAGTTATCAAACAGTGCATACCCTTTGACCCAGCAGTGTTTCTACTGGGCCTATATCCCAAAGAGATTTTTAAGGAGGGAAAGGGACACACATGTGCAAAAATGTTTGTGGCAGCCCTTTTTGTAGTGGCAAGAAACTGGAAATTGAAAAGATGCCCATCAATTGGAGAATGGCTGAATAAATTATGGTATATGAATGTTATGGAACACTATTGTTCTGTAAGAAATGACCAACAGGAGGATTTCAGAGAGGATTGGAGAGACTTGCATGAACTGATGCTGAGTGAAATCAGCAGAACCAGGAGAACATTATACACAGCAACAAGACTATACGATGATCAATTTTGATGGACATGGTTCTCTTCAACAATGATGTGATTCAAACCAGTTGTGCTGCAATGAAGATAGTCATATACATCCAGAGAGAGGCCTGTGGGAACTGAGACTGAACCACAACACAGCATTTTAACGCTTTCTGTGAATATTTCCATGCATTCTGTTTTCCTTCTTAGGTTGTTTTTTTTTTCTTCTTCTCTTTCTAGATCTGATGTTTCTTGTGCAGTAAGATAACTGTATAGATATGTATACATGTATTGTATTTGTCATATAATTTATCCTATCTAGCATGTATTAGATTACCTGTCATCTAGGGGTGGGGGGCGGGGGGGAGGGAAAGGAAAAGCTTGGGAAAAAAAAAAGTTTTTTTGTTTTTTTTTTGCAAAGGTCAATGTTGAAAGGTCACTCATATGTTTTGCAAATAAAAAGCTTTATTAAAAAAAAAAAGAAAATATTGCCTAGATGACTTTGGGCAAGTCATTTAAATTCTCAGTGTCCCAGGCTATGTTCTCAGACTACAAATTATAGAGATCTAAATTAATACAGAGAGTTTCTGCACTGAGCCTTTCCTTCTACACTGTTTATTCCACTAATCCTTAAAAACCTATCTCAACCTATATGTCCTTTAAAACATTTTTTCTGACCCTTCTAGTCAGGAGTGGTTTATTTCTCTGAACTCTCATTGGGCCTTTCTTATTATATATGTAATTATATGAAAGTACTCATCTCTCTCCTAACAGAATGTAAATTCTGTGAGGATAAGGACACTTTCCAGTCATTTTACCCACCTCCATTCCCTAACACTTAGCAAAGTACATTGTACATATTTCTAGAATTTGCATTTGTTGAATGATTAAATAAAAATTGTAAATACTTCTTTGGCTCATTTACTTTGCTGTTTATAATATTCACTGCAAAACCAAATGCACAAGATTAATTTAAAAATAATATATAATGTCAAATAAATTGCAGGTCTGTTTATTCCCCTTCCCCCCAAAAAAATCACATATCAGGAAAATTTCTAAAAAAAAAGTCTACTAGTAATTTCTTAAGGATTTAAGAATGTATTAAATTGTTTACTGCAAGACTTAATTGTCCTGCTGTGTGTCCTTGTAACCTTCAGATTCTCAAAGACTATTAGTAATTGGAATTTCTAATATGGTTCCTCTCCAGGTACTCCAGTTCCCACACTTTTTCATTTCATTCAGGACACTAAGAATCAGAAAAGAATCAACTTGGTTAAACACATGGAAGTAACCCAACCAATCATATTCAAGGGAGCATACTAACCAATTTCAAAGATGGTTATGGGGAAAGTTTTGAATCTTGTATAAGTGAACCAAAGGCATGTCATTATCATTTGATATATCTATTGCGTGTAGTCATCAGTTTTATTTAATTGAATTGATTTATGCCAGTAATCAAGATTTATACAAGTCAATCTAACTGTTAATCAGAGGAGCCAGATGAGGAACTCCAAGTTCTTTCTTCTAATCTTATTGTTTCTTTCCTCAATGGTGTGAGTATGTATGTGCATGTGTGTGTGTGTGTGTGTGTGTGTGTGTGTGTGTGTAATACCAAAAAAATAAGAAAAGAAGGAAAGAAGGAAGAAAAAAACAGCAGGAAGGAAGGAAAGAAAGAAAGAAAGAGAAAGGAGGAAAAAAGAAAAAAGAAAGAAGAAAAGGAAGGAAGGAGGAAGAGAAAGAAGGAAAGAAGGGAGAGAGGAAAAGAAAAGAATATGATTTCATAGGAGATTTATAAGAAGAGCAATAAATTTTATAGATTCTGGATAGTCTGTGTTCTCTGGGATACCCAGACATGTCTTTATCTTATTTGTAATAAGAATATTCTCTCTGAAGAATTAGTGTCAAAAGAAAATTCCCATTAATTCCTTTCCCTTGTGGATGATATATTAGGGTGCTTGCCTGAATTTAAGCACATGCTTGCCCCCCCACCCTTATATACATATATACACCCTATATATACACCACTACTTATATAAAAACCATAATAACACTCTCTTAGGTCAATATGGAAAGTATTCTAAATAATACAGTGAATGATTTAATCAGAAGTTATAGCCACTGTTCAATTTTCCCTGTTGTTTCCTCATCTGAGCTTGTGACAATAAGTTTCATTAGAAAATATTTTGTGAGCCATCATGAATTTCATTGTAGGGACAGGGAGTAACTCATGCAAACATCATTAGGATCCTAAGGAGCCAGAGGGAAATGCATGTAATTTATTCCCCAAATATTATACAATTTTGTGCTATTTGAAGAGACTAGAGTGATATACCAAATCATGTCTGCAGTTGGCAGATCATAGCAACCCTGGGCTTGTTTCATCTTGTTCTATACCCTTCCAAACTCATCATAAAGTCAGTATGATCTCTCTGTTCATATTGGAGATCAAGATAAAAAAATAATAAAGCAACCACTCAGGTTCTAAGAAAAAATAACATTGTCTGGTAAACAATCACCTGCAATGAGCAATAACAACAACAACAGCAACAAAATATAAAAAGTAGGAGAAAATTTTTAAATGAGTGAACAAAGGATAAATGGAAATCAGCAAATATAGATAATGTTATATATACATTTACAAGATTCATAACTGAAACATTCCTATGGAACTAGTTATGCTAGCTAAAGACTAACAGCTAAAAAGTTACATTTTCCTCAAAAAACTAGATTGAAATTTTTATCAGGTTTTTTTCCTTCTTTTATTGCTTTCATTTTTGCTTTATTTTAAGGGATCATTTTCCAGGATACATGCTAATTAAATCTTGCAGATTTTGTGGGAACTTAGATCTAAACCAGTGTGATCTTTTTTTTTTTAACATAGGATTTGTGAACTTCAAACAAATACACACAAATACATAAGCAATTATATATGAATGCATATATATATGTGCATGTATATATACACATATATGAATATGTATATACATGCATATTTATACATAATATCTAAAATAAATAGAATTACAAAGAGAATCAATTATGCTGACATATAGTCATCTCTAGATGTATGTAAATGCACACGCATTCATTTATACATACACACACATTATTAGTTTCCCTTTTGCTCCTATGTAGAAGTCCATTGGTTTTACCACACAGCCAAAGTAGTCTGTGAGACTGTAAATGTTAGGAATCCCTGGTCTAAAAATAAGGAACCAGGATTAATATTACATGCATATAATCCGGATAATTTTGTCTCTTATTAAAAAAAATGTTTCCCTATACCCTGCTAATCCCTCAAACTAAAGTCCTTTCACCTTACTTTCCTTCACTGGCAATCTTCTTGAAAGAATAATAAATAATCACTATCTCCTCTCTACCTATTCACTCCCCTGCAATCTGATTTCCATTCTTCCTTTTTTTTCCCCTATGCTGCAGAAGCTACCAAAGATTTCCTTTCTCTAAAATCCACATTCAATGAATGGGCTGTTCTTAGTTACCATATCTGATCTTTCTCCATTTGAATTTAAATTATTTTAAAATAGCAACTAGAAAATAAGCAACAAAATTAGGATGATTTTATGTTTCAAACACTGAATCTGGCACATATAAATTGGATAACCTAAGCAAGTCACTTAATTGCTCTATGCCCAAAGGAAATCTTTAAGACTGGAAATTAAAGGACAGATAATAATCTGCATTAGTACACAAATTTTTTATATTGAGCAGTCCCCTTATCCAATGAAATAATAAGCCTTATATAAATGGGAAAAATAACAGAAACAATAATAATATTATATAATATTTTATTATATATATGTACATATGTATATATGTACATATGTAATATACTAATAAAATGGCAAGAATAATAATAAAGCACTGGGCCTTCTTCTGGCCTGGGCTTGAATAAAATCAGTTTATAATCCATTTTGGAATATAATGGTACAATCATCGTTCATCTCACTGCTACTAAAGGAAAGTTTACATAGCATAAAAGGAAAAGAACATTCAATAAATATATTCATTGATGATGACCACCTGAGTTAATTCTGAATGAGGCTCTCTTGTCTGACTTTCCCATTATGGTCTGCCCACTAAAGTTGGAGAATGTCTGACAAATCTTATGGCTTTTTTATAGTCTGATCACCAACAAATGATGTCAATAATTTAAGCCTTTAGTCCTCTGAGTTAATAAAAGGTCTCCCATTTCATCCAGGGCCATCTCCAATTATCTTGATCTAAACTGGACCACTGGATGGCTCTAGAGGGGAAAGTGATACAGGTGACCTTGCCCAGTCCTCCTTCACTTAAATCCAACTCACCTATCATAGCATCACCTCCCTAATATCATTCTCTTCTTCCAGCATGAAGGACAAACAACAACAAAGTGAAAAAACAAAGATTTATGTCTGTCTCTACTTTCTTCTTACATACCTAATTAATTTTTAATTCCTGTCAATTCTGCCTCAGCAATTAGTTTTCATGTTTGCCTTCCTAACCATAACAATGACTCAAATTCTGACCTTCACTGCATATCATCTGAACAACTATAATAGACTTTGGAGGAATCTTTTTGCCTTTAAGTTCTCCTTTCCCTTATCTAGCCTTCATGAAGTTATTCTTCCTTATACTAAATTCTATACAAATTATTCTACTAAGTTCTATACAAATTATTCTTCCTTATACTACGTTCTACTCATGTCTGTCCTCAGTCAGATAGCTCTGCATTGCCCATTTGAAAACAATATATAAATGCCTTTCTGTCAGACTCAAGATTATATAGGCTCATGATCAATAGTAATGGACTTGACTTTTCAAAAATTCAAGGCAATTTCCATAGTTTCATGATGGGAAGAGCCATACCCATCCAGAGAGAAAACAATGAAGCCTGAATGCAGGTTAAAGTATAGTATTTTTGTTGCTCTTCTTTGTTTGCTCTTGTTTGTTTGTTTTCTTTTTGGCATTTTTTTCCCTTTTGATCTGATGTTTTTTACTTAGCATGATGGATATGGAAATATGTTTATAAGAATTATGCACATTTAACCTATATTGTATGGCTTGCTGTTTTTGCATGTATCTGAAAAAAATAAAATGTAATTAAAAATAAGAAACAATACAAATTTAAAAAAAATTAAAAGACTTTAAGGCACTTTAAATTTATATTAATCACAGATTGACAAGCATTTACAAATTGCCTAGTGCAACTAGATGGCAGAGTGGGAGATCAGTAAGAAGGCTTGGAATCAGGAAGAGTCATCTTACTATACCCATATCTAGCCTCAGACACTTACTGAGCAAGTAATTGAATCCTGCTTGCCTCAGCTGCCCTACTTGTAAAGTGATCTGCAGAAGGAAATGGCAAATCACTCCATTATGAGGTCATAAAGAGTCAGACAGAACTGAAGCTAGACAACAACAGTAAAGTTTCTATTGTCTGTCTAGCATACTTACTCTTCTAATCACAAGCTCTTATTATAATTCTATCTTTATTGATGCAAATGCTCAAATTAAAATTAATTTTATGATTTAATCATTAGAATAAGTGCTAATGTGCCTCTATGGTATAAAGTGTCATACTTAAAACCAACTCAGATGCAATGCTCTCCATAAAACTTCACTTTGCATCAATTTCTTTATATTTACCAAATAATCTTTGTCACACTTATTCTTGTCACCAAATATTCTGTGTCACAGACACTTTTACTATAGCGTAACCACCTTGACATTAGGATTAGTCTTTAATATTTTTTTTAACCCCGAGAATGTAATACTGTTTTATTTTAAAACTTCGATAGCTCACATAGACAGCTTTTCTTCAAATTGCCCTATAGTGAGTTTAATGGTACCTATCTCTCATCTTTAGCCAAATGAAAAGCCAGAAAGGTTGTTCAGAGGAAGAAGAATTAAATAGATCAGGTAAATATGGAAAGAGATGTAAGGTTGGAGATGTGAACAATATATTTCTATAGTATATTTCAAAATTATGGACACAACCTATTTAGTTGCACATGTGATACATGCATTCTTTGGTGTAAAAGAGATGAGTCAAAAATTCTATATTCTCTATTCCACTATTTGAAAATTCTTTTTCTTTTATTCCTTAAGTAGCCATTCTCTCACCATCCTGTTAAGTGAAATTTAAATGTTTAATTGTTTCTAAAGTCATAGAACCATAGAACTATTATTCAAGTCTAGTAGTCTAGAAATATTATTCTATAATATACTAATCCATGTTATTTCAGCTATATTATTTTGTATATCAAACAATTCATCATTTCCCAAACATTTCAGCTATTTTACTGCCATAAATTTGCTTATGCAAAACAATATACTGAGAATGCCTTACCTATTGCCCAATTCTACTTCTCCAAATTCTACCTGTCAAGCCCTAGCTCAAATGCTACTTCCATCATAAAGTTTTGTTTTATGCAATCCCTTCTTTTTTTTGAACTCCCATTACAACTTAAATATTTTATTCTTTCATATATACCTGTTCCTGTAGTTATATGAACTTATACCTCGCCTGCAATAACTGAACCTCTAAAAAAGTAAGTGTCAGTTTATAGTCTTTTTTATACAACTATGTCCAGTGTGTTATAAGTAATAGATATTCAATAATGTTACCCCTTGGGCCCATTTAATTTGCTTTTTATATTGTCCAATCCAGAATGTATGTTAATGTATAATATCTGTGATTCTATATACATGAGCATGTATATGTGTGTTTATATACATAGACAGACAGAGAAATATATAGATGATAGCTAGCTAGCTAGTTAGATAGTTAGCTAGCTGGATAGTATTTAAAGTTTATCTTTCTGTTGTATTTAACAACAGTATAACCTGAAGAAAGTCATACTCCTCTGCTGGTCTGACTTTCCTCACATGTAAAATGAAACATTTTAAAATTTTATTTATTTTAATTTTCCCCAGATACATGTAAAACAATTTTGAGGGGAATTATACATGTAAATTCTTATTTTTTACATATTTCCATATGACTCATGTTGGAGAGAAAAATCTGAACAAAAGAAAATTTTTAAAAAATGAGAAAAAACAGAAGGAAAAAAGTGAATACAGCATGTATTGAATTACATTAAATTTCCATAGTTTTCTCTCTGGATGAGGATGGCATTTTCTATTCAAAGTTATTATAATCTAACAGATTTCCTTAGATCATTAAACCACTGAGAAGAATCAAGTCAATCATAGTTGATCATCACGCAATCTTGCAGGTGCTGTGTATAATGTTTTCCTCTTCAGGCTTGTTTCATTCAGCATGAGTTCATTAAATCTTTCCAGGCCTTTCTAAAATTAGCCAGTTGATATTTTTTTTAAAGAACAATAATACTATATTACTTTCATATACTATAAATTATTCAGCCATTCCCTAATTAATGTGCAGCTATTCATTTTCCAATTCTTTGCCACCACAAAATGAGGTCCTACAAACATTTTGGAATATGTGAGTCCTTTTCTCTCCTTGATGATTTCTTTGGTATATAGACCAAGTAATGGCACTGCTGGTTCGAAGGATATGCAAGTTTTAAAGCCTTTTGGGGCATATTTCTAAATTGCTCTCAGAGAAAAAAATGTCATTTCACAACTCCACCAACAATGCTATTAGTGTCCTAGTTTTCCCACATCCCCTTCAACATTTATCATTATCTTTTCCTGTCATGTTACCTAATTTGAAAGATATGAGGGTTGCCTCAGAAGTGTTTTAATTTTTATTTCAATAATCAATAATGATTTAGAGCATTTTAAATGTCGTTATCTGAAAATTGTCTGTGCATATCCTTTGGCCATTCAACAATTTAATAATGACTTGTATTGTAAATTTGAGTTAATTATCTATATATTTTAGCAATTAAGCCTTTATTAGAAACACTGCCTGTAAACATTGTTTACCAACTTTCTGCTTACCTTCTAATTTTAATTGCATTTGGTTTTATTGAAAATGAGACAGTTGAGGGAGGGTTCTAAAGGGGGGAGGACTGTTAGAGGGAGGTGGTCATCAAAAAACAAAATATTGGGGAGGGGGGAAGGAAGTAAGGGAAAGGGAAGAGAAAAATATAACTTTGGGTAAATAAGATGGCAGGAAATATAGATATAGTCATTTTAACTGTGAATGTGAATGGGATGAACTCTCCCATAAAACGGAAACGGAAAGCAGACTGGATTAAAAGCCAGAATCCTACAATATGTTGTTTACAAGAAACACATCTGAAACATAGAGATACATACAGAGTGAAAGGAAAGAGCTGGAGCAGAATCTATTATGCTTCAAGTGAACAAAAAAAAGCAGGGGTAGCAATCCTTATCTCAGATCAAGTAAAAGCAAAAATAGATCTTGTTAAAAGAGATAAGGAAGGAAACTATATTTTACTAAAAAGGACCATAGACAATGAAGTGGTATCAATACTAAACATATATGCACCAAGTGGTATAGCATCCAAATTCCTAGAGGAGAAACTAACAGAGATGCAAGGAGAAATAGACAGTAATACTATACTAGTGGGGGATCTCAACCTTGCCCTCTCAGAATTAGATAAATCAAACCACAAAATAAATAAGAAAGAAGTTAGGGAGATAAACAAAATGTTAGAAAAGTTAGGTATGAGATCTCTGGAGGAAATTGAATGGCGATTGAAGGGAGTATACTTTTTTTCTCAGGGGTTCATGGAACTTATACGAAAACTAATCATGTGTTAGGGCATAAAAACCTCAAAATCAAATGCAGAAAAGCAGAAATAGTAAATGTATCCTTTTCAGATCATGATGCAATAAAACTCACATGTAATATAAGGCCAAGAGAAAATAGACCAAAACTTATTGGGAATTAAATAATCTAAATATGAAGAATGAATGGGTGAAAAAGCAAATTATAGACACAAGCGATAATTTCATCCAGGAGAACCACAATAATGAGACAATATACCAAAATTTGTGGGATACAGCCAACGTGGTTATAAGGGGTAACTTTATATCTCTAGATGCTTATTTGCATAAAATAGAGAAAGAGAAGATCAATGAATTAGGGTTACAATTAAAAAAAAAACTAGAAAAAGAACAAATTAAAAACCCTCAATCAAATACCAAATTGGAAATTCTGAAAATAAAAGGTGAGATTAATAAAATTGAAAATAAGAAAACTATTGAATTAATAAATAAAACTAAGAATTGGTTTTATGAAAAAACCCACAAAATAGATAAGTCCTTAGTTAATTTGATCAGAAAAAGGAAAGAGGAAAATCAAATTGTTACTCTCAAAAATGATAAGGGAGAACTTTCCTCTAATGAAGAGGAAATTACAGTAATAATTAGGAGTTACTTTGCCCAACTTTATGCAAATAAATTTGATAATCTAAATGAAATGCAGAAATACCTACAAAAATACAGATTGCCCAGGTTAACAGAAGAGGAAATAAATTATTGAAATAGCCCCATTTTAGAAAAAGAAATAGAACAAGCTATTAATCAACTCCCTAAGAAAGAAATCTCCAGGGCCAGGTAGATTTACATGTGAATTCTACCAATAATTCAAAGAACAATTAATTCCTATACAAACTATTTGAAAAAATAGGGACAGAAGGTATACTACCAAATTCCTTCTATGATACACATATGGTGCTGATAGCTAAACCAGGTAGGGTGAAAACAGAGAAAGAAAACTATAGACCCATTTCCCTAATGAATATTGATGCAAAAATTTTAAATAAGATTTTAGCAATGAGATTAAAGAAAGTTATCTCCAGGATTATACATCTTGACCAAGTAGGATTTATACCAGGGATGCAGGGCTGATTCAATATGAGGAAAACTATCAGCATAATCAATTATATTAATAATCAAACTAACGAAAAACATATGATTATCTCCATAGATGCAGAAAAAGCATTTGATAAAATCCAACACCCATTCCTATTAAAAACACTAGAGAGTATAGGAATAAATGGGCTTTTCCTTAAAATGATTAGTAGCATCTACTTAAAACCATCAACAAGAATCATATATAATGGAGACAAACTAGAACCATTCCCAATAAGATTAGGAGTGAACCAAGGCTGCCCACTGTCACCATTACTATTTAATATTGTATTAGAAATGTTAGCTTTGGCAATAAGAGAAGAAAAAGAGATAAAAGGAATTAGAGTAGGTAATGAAGAAACCAAATTATCACTCTTTGCAGATGACATGATGGTATATTTAGAGAACCCTAGAGACTCAACTAAAAAACTACTAGAAACAATTCACAACTTTAGTAAAGTTGCAGGATTCAAAATACATCCACATAAATCATCAGCATTTTTATATATTACCAACAAAGTTCAGCAGCAAGAGATAGAAAAGGAAATTCCATTCAGAATAATGGATGATAGCATAAAATATTTGGGAATCTATCTGCCAAGAAAATGTCAGAAACTATATGAACTAAACTACAAAACATTTTCCACACAAATA
>JAJPUD010012638.1:1954-22763 GCA_023553655.1 Myrmecobius fasciatus | reverse complement strand
GAGGAAATTAGAGCAATAATTAGGAGTTACTTTGCCCAACTTTATACCAGTAAGTTTCATAATGTAAATGAAATGGAGGAATATCTACAAAAATATAGATTGCCCTTGTTAACAGAAGAGGATATAAATTATTTAAATAGCCCCATATCAGAAAAAGAAATAGAACAAGCTATTAACCAACTCCCTAAGAAAAAATCTCCAGGGCCAGATAGAGTTACATGTGAATTCTACCAAACATTCAAAGAACAATTAATTCCAATACTATACAAACTATTTGAGAAAATAGGGACAGAAGGTATACTGCGATATTCCTTCTATGAGACCGATATGGTGCTGATAGCTAAACCAAGTAGGGTGGAAATAGAGAAAGAAAACTATAGACCAATTTCCCTAATGAATATTGATGCAAAAATTTTAAATAAGTGATTAGCAATGAGATTACAGAAACTCATCCCCAGGATAGTACACTATGACCAAGGTGGATTTATACCAGGGATGCAGGGCTGGTTCAATATTAGGAAAACTATCAGCATAATTAATTATATTAATAACCAAACTAACAAAAACCATATAATTATCTCAATAGATGCAGAAAAAGCCTTTGATAAAATCCAACACCCTTTCCTATTAAAAACACTAGAGAGTATAGGAATAAATGGGCTTTTCCTTTAAATGATCAGTAGCATCTATTTAAAACCATCAGCAAGCATCATATGTAACGGAGACAAACTAAAACCACTCCCAATAAGATCAGGAGTGAAACAAGGATGCCCACTGTCACCATTACTATTTAATATTGTATTAGAAATGTTAGCTTTAGCAATAAGAGAAGAAAAAGAGATAAAAGGAATCAGGGTAGGAAATGAAGAACCCAAATTATCACTCTTTGGAGATGAAATGATGGTATACTTAGAGAACCCTAGAGACTCAACTAAAAAACTACTAGAAACAATTCACAACTTCAGCAAAGTGGCAGGATTCAAAATTAATCCACATAAATCATCAGCATTTTTATATATTACCAACAAAGTTCAGCAGCAAGGGATACAAAAAGAAATTCCATTCCAAATAGCAGATGATAGGATAAAATATTTGGGAATCTATCTGCCAAGGAAAAGTCAGAAATTATATGAACTAAATTACAAAACACTTTCCACACAAATAAAATCAGACCTAATCAATTGGAAAATTATTAAGTGCTCATGGGTAGGCAGAGCTAACATAATAAAAATGACAATACTACCCATACTAATCTACTTATTTAGTGCCATTACAATCAAACTCCCAAGAAATTATTTTACAGATCTAGAAAAAATAGTAGCAAAATTCATTTGGAAGAACAAAAGGTCAAGGATTTCAAGGGGATTAATGAAAAAAAGGCAGATGAATGTGGCCTTGCTGTACCAGATCTAAAACTATATTATAAAGCAGCGGTCATCAAAACTGCTTGGTCCTGGATAAGAAATAGAGCAGTCGATCAGTGGCACAGGATAGGATATCAGGACAATCTAGGCAATAACCTTTACAATCTAGTATTTGATAAACCCAACGACCCCAGCTTTTGGGATAAATACTCACTATTGGGCATAAACTGCTGGGAAAATGGGAAACTAGTGTGGAAGAAATTAGGGCTTGACCCATACCTAACACCACATACCAAGATAAGATCTAAATGGGTTCATGATCTAGATATAAAGAGGGACTTTGTAAGCAAGTTAGAGGAACAGAACATAGTTTATCTCTCAGACCTGTGGAGATGGGATAAGTTTATGTCCAAAGAAGACCTGGAACTCCTGATTGAACACCAGATGGATAATTTTGATCATATTATGTTAAAAAGTTTCTGTACAAACAAGACAATTGCAGACAAGATTAGGAGGGAAGCATCAAATTAGGAAATCATCTTTACATTTAATGGTTCTGATAAAGACCTCATTTCTAAAATATGTAGAGAATTGTCTCATATATATAAGAATTCAAGCCACTCTTCAATAGATAAGTGGTCAAGGGATATGAACAGACAATTTTCAGATGATGAAATTAAAACCATCTCTAGTCATATGAAAAGTTGCTCCAAATCACTGATGATCAGAGAAATGCAAATTAAGACAACTCTGAGGTACCACTACATACCTGTCAGATTGGCTAAAATGACAGGAAAAGATAACGATGAATGTTGGAGGGGATGTGGGAAAACTGGTACACTAATACATTGTTGTTGGAACTGTGAACGGATCCAAACATTCTAGAGAGCAATTTGGAGCTATGCTCAAAAAGTTGTCAAACTGTGCATACCCTTTGACCCAGCAGTGTTTCTACTGGGCCTATATCCCAAAGAGATCTTAGAGGAGGGAAAGGGACCCATATGTGCAAGAATGTTTGTGGCAGCCCTTTTTGTAGTGGCTAGAAACTGGAAACTGAAGGGATGCCCATCAATTGGAGAGTTGCTGAATAAATTATGGTATATGAATGTTATGGAATATTATTGCTCTGTAAGAAACGACCAGCAGGACGATTTCAGAGAGGCCTGGAGAGACTTGCATGAACTGATGCTGAGTGAAACGAGCAGAACCAGGAGATCATCATACACAGCAGCAACAGTATTACATGATGATCAATTCTGATGGACATGGCTCTCTGCAACAAAGAATTGTCTCAAACCAGTTCCAGTTGTTCACTGAAGAAAACCATATGCACCCAGAGAGAGGCAAATGAAATATGGACCACAAAGTAACATTTCCATGATCTCTATTGACATTTACTTGCATTGTGTTGCCTTTCTCTGATTTTTTTTTCTTGTAGATAGGATTTTTCTTGCATAACTTGTCAAGCATTTCAACATTATTAACATGTAGTGGACTTCCTGCCATCTAGGGTAGGGGAGGGGACTGGGAGTAAAATTTATAATGGAAAGCTTTGTAAAGATCGATGTTGGGGGACTACCCATACATATGTTATACAAATAAAAAGCTTTAATAAATTAAAAAAAAAAAAAGAAACGACCAGCAGGATCATTTCAGAGAGTCCTGGAAAGACTTGCATGAACTGATGATGAGTGAAATGAGCAGAACCAGGAGATCATTATACACGGCAACAACAATACTATATGAGGATCAGTTCTAAGGGACATGACTCTCTTCAACAATGAAATGCTTCAAACCAGTTCCAATTGTTCGGTGAAGAAAGCCATATACACCCAGAGAGAGGGATGTGAAATATGGACCATAACATAACATTTTCTTGTTCTCTATTGAGGTTTGCTTGCATTGTATTTCCCTTATTGGATTATTCTTTCTTGCAGATATGATTTCTCCTGCACAAAACATGAGGTGTGGCAATAACTATACATATATTTGATTTCTTAAGTATTCTAACATAATTATCATGTAATGGATATCCTGCCATCTAGGGGAGGGGTGGGGAGTAGGGCGGAATAAATTTTATGACACTATGATTTTATCTGAATGTTTTAGTGTTCAGGATTTTCTAATTTTAGGGCAAGGGCAAAATATGAGAACCTCTAAACTTTATATAATTTGCATTCTCTAGGAGAATTATCACCTTTTTACTTAATCTACCATTAATGTGCATGATTTTCAAATTTAATATACATCTTGTCCCTTATTGATCTTCTTCATAGAAAATGTCTACAATGTTGTTATGACTGATGAAGAATTAAAGCTGAAAAGCCATGAAACATGTATAATAAAAAATGGTCTATCCACAGGAAGATATGTGTAGACTGTGGGGAGAAGCTTAATGTGATCTTGAACTTCTTAATGGAAGAGATAAAAGATTTTCTGTCTCTGTGTTGGTCAACTTTCAGGATCATGAAATTCACCTTTATAAAAAAGAAAAACTTCTCTCTGTCTCTGTCCTTTATCTCTCTCTTTTTGTCTATTTGTCTGCCTGCCTGCCTCTCTGTGTCTGTCTGCATGTGTCTGTCTTTCTGTCTCTCTCTTTCATATACACATACCCACAACCACACACACACCACACCCACACACACCCACACACACCCACACGCACACCTTTCCAGGAATAAAGTTTCCTTCTAGCATAATGTGCATTTTTAATTGACACAAATTAAATTCTTATTCAAGTTAATCAATGAATTTTATTCCTTAGGCAATGGGTATCTTTTCACTACAGTGTTTCATATAGAATTTTATAGTATACAGTGAAATATCTCAATTTCATTGATATAAAATCAAGATTTTTTTAATTATTCATAAGTAAAATAAATAAAGGACATGTTTGTGGGGAAAATAACTTTAATGTAGGTATGTAGAGAATTTTATGTTATCATTTGTCTTTATGGAGGATAAAGCCATTTGTGAAAATAAGGCTGAATCAAGGGTATTGGATGTCAAGTATTACTGAGTCAATTTCTCATTTTGCTCTGCATTTCTGCAAAGTGGATCTGAGGATAGAGATCCTTGTTAAATCAATGTTAACTTGGCAGTTGGATTAGCTCAGTGGGACTATGGAAAAGGAATAAAAATTGGACCTTTGTGTCTCTCAATGAATTTTCCCCCCTTAGGAGTAAGAAGAGAGAGCTCAAAAAATTTATGAGGAACATTCAATTTATTAATAAAATAGCTTGAGTTTTCATGTAGGATTGCAATTTATTATATTCTTATTTTTATACACTTTTAAAAATAGGATTTAACTTGTTGACTTACCTATACTTTGTTGCTCACTTTTACAATTATTCAAATAATTCTAACTCTGATAAGGCTAAAAATTCTAAGGTGTATTTTTCAAATACAATACCAGGGATATTTGTAAAAGTTATTTAAATACCCTGCTTTATACTACATTGCAATAATTCCAGAAAGAAAATTAACAGCTGTTCAACATTGTATAAAGAAAATTGAATTTGCATTTATGGAGACAATGTAAGGTGGAAAGGTTGATGATGTCTAAATTGATGTGATCAGAGAAGAAAATAATCTGAGTATCAATTCCTTAAAGCCATTTAACATTGACAGTGATTGTCTCTGCCTGAATTGTTTGTATAATTTCCTTAATTTCTAGTCTTTTCTGAAGACAGAAAAATGATATATCACAGAAGGGCTAAAATAACTTCACCCAATTCATTGGTAAGAATATTTCCACTAGAATATAAGAATTAGTTGTTACTAAGTCCTTTTACTGTATTTCCTCCTGAACTTTATTTGAATAAGCAGTAAAACCATCCAAATACTTATCTTTATGTAAAATGTTTTTATTTTTCTTTAGTTCACAATATTAGCTCAGTTAAGTCTGATAAAATTAGTCTTCCAGGAAAAAAGTCATTCATTTTCTACTTTTTATACGCTCACAAATATATATTTGTTTGCATGTAGGAATACCTAAATAGGTTGATAGACAGACAGACAGATAGACAGACAGACAGACAGACAGACAGATAGATAGATAGATAGATAGATAGATAGATAGATAGATAGATAGATAGATGATCCTCTAATTCTTAGGTAGAAACCAAATTGACCAAAGTTAAAACTTAGAAAATAAAAAAAATAATAAAAACAGCAATAGCAAGTGATGATGAAAATAATAAATCATTGTCATCAACATCATCATCATTCTAATAAACAACCCAATCTTTACATTTATATTTTTTCAGATGTATATAGTAGCTTCTTTATTAGATTTTCTGTGACCAATGACTCTGGCAGATTACAGCAGCATCTAGGAAATGGCTAGTTACGACATCCAGTAGCCAAAGTTTTCAGATCTACCTCTGAAATATAATCCTGACAAATGGTACAGTCAGTGAAGGACCACATTAATGAATCAATGGGAACTTCTAGATAAAAAGGAGGTGATGAGGTAAAACAAGCTGAGCACTACTAATTTAAAAGGCAGAAAAAACCATTTAATTTTGCCCTAGAAAACTGCAGGAGTCATAGACCTATACATACTACATTGATTCTTCAAATATATACAATTCTCTCATTTTTTTTTTACACACACACACACACACACACACACACACACACAAAGTACTGCCACAAATATTTGATGTATATGAGACCTTTATTTTGTCATTAGAGTATATGCTTAGCAGCAGAATTTCTGAGTTAAGGATATGATTATTTATTTTAGTTATTTTCTTTGGCTAATTGCATTTTGCTTTCCAGAATGGTACCAACCCTTCAGTTGGTAACTCCAGTAACAACAAAACATTTCTTTTTCTATCCATATATGATTCCTCTAAAGTGGCTGCATCCTTTTTTGTCATCTTTATCAATCCTCTACTTTTTTTTGTTTTTGATCCTTTGATCTTCATATATTATTGTTATTATTAGTAGTAGTAATCTGTAATGTTCTTTCCTGGAATGAAAAATTTGTCATTTTTTGTTTAGACATGTTTGTTAATATTCTTTGACCACTTATCCATTAAGAAGTGGTTTTGGTCACATGTTCCCAGATATGATATAAAGTAATAAAGTGTTCTTACTCTCCCCTATCTCCAGTAAATTGCTTCTCTTATTATCTAAATTACATGAATTTTCTTAATGCAAAAGGCTTTTTTTTTTAATTTGTAGTAATCAAAATTGCCTATTTTTCTTTTCTATTCATTCTTTGGTAAAGTATACATCCCCAAGCCATTGCTATGAAAGATACAAAATTCTTATTCTCATTTATTTTTATGGTCTATTTTGAATATATTTTATAACTTAGTGTAAGATGTTGGTCGAAGCCTAATTTCAGCTAGGTTGCATTCAAGTTTTCCCAGTAGTTATTGGAAACTAGGGAATTTTTACCTAAATAATTTATAGGTTCTTTTTCCTGATTCCTCTTTATTTGATTTTTTTTTTCTGTTGATTTCTCTGTCTGGCTCTCTCTTTCTCTCTCTAATCAGTACCAAGTAGTTTTGATGATTGCTGTTTTATTATATAGTATAAGGTCTGGAAGTGTTAATCCTCTTTCTTTTCCAACTTCTTTTCATTAGTTTCCTTGATAGTTTGTATCTTTTGTTCCATCAAATAATTTTTTTCACTGTTTTATCTTACTCAGTAATGATTTCCTCCTGTGATGTGGGGGAAATTGCTTTTAGTACATTGTTCCCATCTTTGGTTCCATTCTCATCGATGTGGAGGTCATTTTCTCATCTTTCTCACTGTAGCTATTTTACATCTTTCTTTTCACTATATCCTCTTCTATAATGTTCAAGACTTTCAATATTCTTGTGATTTCCTTTTCAATTCTTTGAATATAGAATTTCTCAATTCCAATAATTGTTTTTTCCCCCCCTCTGGCCACTTCACTCACACACCACAAGATGAATATACTTTAACCTTGACCATTTCAGAAAATTGCATCACAACCAAAGCCCTGATTTTCAAAATTCCATCTGTGACCCACAATCTAACATTATTCTTATTGTCTTACAACTTCACTCACACTAAACCTATTTTAATGCTTCTAGTTTGTGGCTTTCCCTTGTCATCTGTAACTTTTTGCTAGTCTGTTCTATTCCATTCTAAAATAATAATAGCATCTCAAAACTACGAAGAACTTCTGAGGCTCTTGTAATTCAACCTGTGCCTAAAGAAAAACACATTTCATAATATTTTTGAAGAATGAACATATAGCTTTCATTTGAAGATCTGCATGTTGATGAACTAATTATTTCTCAAGGCAGAAAAATCTTCTTTAGGATAGCTATAATTCTTCAGTAGTATGTCATTTTACCTAAAAAAATTACCTTTCCTCAACTTCCATCCATTTCTTCAGATTCTGCCTTCTTGTGCCAAGCAAAACAAGTTAAATCTTTTGTTCATATGGCAACTTTAAAAAGTTGTAATTGACTGATATCATTCACACCATAGAACTTTTCTTCAAACCAAACAACTCCAATTTCTTTAACCAATCTCCTTATGTATCTAGTTTCATGTTCCCTCTATCCTATCTGCTCTTCTTTGAATCTGTGAAAAAATTTCCAATATTCTCCTTTTAAAAGTGACACAGAATTGAATGAAATAAGTCAAGTGTGGTTTGAACACAACTGCATGTTGTGACATTATAGTCTCCTGCTTCTGGACAGTGTGTTTTCATCAATTTACATTAAATTTTTGTTAGCTTTTGAACATATCATGCTGCACAATTGACCCATGTTAACCTTAATTCCATGATTTTTGATTTTTTTTGTCTTTATTGACTTTCCACTGCAAAAAATCCAATATTATTACCTTATATCTCTCTTATATACCTTTTATATATAACTTCTAATATATTTATTCAGGTTACTTATTTCCTTCTAGTAGACAGAAAATTCCATGAGATAAAGGAAAACATCTTTACTGAAATTTGTATCCCTTCCAGTTCTTAGTACACCACCCTATATACAAATAGACAAAATACACATATATATATGTATATATATAGGTATATACACATATATATGTATATATACCTATACACACACACACACACATATATATATATATATATATATATATATTTGAATTGACTTCAACTAAAAAGTTTAAAGAAAAATTGTCTCCATCCTTAAGGAAATAGGAATGTGCAAAATCAGAAATAAACTCAGATTGCCATGTATTTGCAGATGTTTATTTATATTCTGTCTCTCCTTATTAACTATGTAATGTGTTGCACTATCCTCATTTGTAAAAACAGGGAAATAGTTGGACAAAAATGTACCAAATGATCCCTGAGATCCCTTTCAGTCTTCTCTCTGATCATATGATCCTATGCTATTCTTAATTGTTTATGTGAATAATCCTTATCTTTCCCACTACCCTACTTTGGAGGGCATGGACTATGTAATAGCCATTTTTCTTATTCCTGAAGATCTTTAAAAGGAATATGGTAGCCAGTTCTCTTGTTGAATAAAATATATCAATGTAAATCAATGGCTTAAGTCATGCAAACATTAATACCAGCAGGACAAAACATAAACCCAGGAAGATAATTCAACTTTATAGAATTATAATAAGTGCTCTTTGAAACAGCACAGCTTATTTCTAGTTCTAAAAGTTTCCTAGTCAAATACTTAGGGGAGTCATTTAGTTTCTTAGTCTTAATTTTCTCATTTGTTCAAAAAAATGGGATATTGCCTTGCCAACTTCACATGACAAAAAATGCTTGTGAATGTACTTTGTAAAGATTTAAAACAATTTAATTACAAGGAGTTACTCAAGTGAAAATAGTAATATCTTTTTTGCATATATATATATATTCATTAGAATTGGGGCACACTGATTATGGAAAATCCCTATTTAGATTATTATTTCATCTGTTTACAGAACCACTGAAATATTAGGTGACTTATTCACACACAAAGAAAGTGTTCATCCAAGGCAGGATTTTAACCCAACTCTTCCTGACTCCAAGACCTACACTCTAAGAATCATTCTATAGGGAGGAAAAAGAAGGGAAGGAAGAAGAGGAGGACAGGATAAGAAGGAAGAGGAGGAAGAAAAAGAGGTGGAGGAAGTAGAGGAAGAAGAAAAGGAGGATGAGGAGGAGGAGGAAGAGAAGGAGTCATCCTCAAACACAAATAATCACACCTTTGATTTCATCAACATTGGAAATTCCTTGAGTGAGAATCTCCTCTACTAATGCAATGGGTACCTTTTCTTCAACCTCTAATCACAGAGTTGGTTCAGCACTGAGAAGCTAAAAGATTTACATAGCTTTGCCTGAGGCCAGACATGAATCTAGGACTTTGTGACTGGAGGATTTGTCTGTCTATCTGCTTGTAGGTAACAGCTGAGACTCAGAGAACCTTAATCAAGTGACTTTACCAAGGTCAAACATTTAGGGGGGAAAAAATCAAGATTTGAACACAGGTCCCCATAATTTTATAGCAATGTAATTTTAATGCATTTTTAAGTGACCAGAAAAATGTGACAGATACATTTTTCTATTTTAATTGCATATCAATTCATTTTGTGCAGAAAACACAGAAAGTTTAGAATAGGTTTTGTTTGTTTGTTTGTTTGTTTGTTTGTTTTTTTACTTGTAATACCAGGGGCTAAATTTTCCTCTGTGGAGTTGAAAGGTAAGAATTAGGATGCTTAATTTGTGTGTTTTCAGTTTGAATGATAAATAAATTGTGAAGCCCTAGAACTGTCATGTCTTGTAAAGCTCCAAACATACTATCAATGAGTATAAAATGATAAATGGTAATTGACACTAGAGGGAGAAAGTAATTGCAATAAGATTAATTGATTGAAGAACCATCTTGTAAGGAGAGTGAAATTACCAGTTACTCCAAAAATATGGGTAAAACCATGAATGACAAAAAAAAATAGGATTAGTATGTAACCAGTACAGAAACATAAATAATTTGAACCATTGAATAAGGGGAGTTTCTTCCAAGGAGCATGAATAAAGGTTAATTTCCTTTGCTTCAAAATTTTTCCACAATTTTCTTTAAAAATATTCCCTCATCTTGCTGCTGTGCTTATATCCTCTACTTTGGTCAAGCTAGTCTATTTGAGATGCTCCAGCCAACTATATTCATGATGACATTAGCAGTTCTTTTTGTTCTGACTCCTTCCACTGCCTAATTTTTTCCTACTCTTTTCCCTACTTTTCCAGCTCTTAATCTCTTCTTCAAATTGTCTTGTGCTCCATAAAGCCTTCCTCTATCCAAATAAAAGCAACAAAAAATCTCCTATCTCCTCACTTTGCAGAATTTTCCTGGTTCTTGATTGGTATTAAATCTTACTTGTAGTAAATATAACTTTACATTGTAATAACTATACTATGGCTATACAATAGAAATTATATTAAATTGAAATGTCACCTTTTTATTCTCCACAGTTGTTCATGCCTTCCCCTCTAGAGCTACCTTTCATCTACTCTCCATCATCTTGTATGACTCATTTACATATATTGTTTCTCCCATTAAGAATGTAACGTCCTTTAGGGCAAAGGCTGCTTTTTGGTTTTGTTTTCCATTTTATATGTATTCCTCATTGTCTAGCACAGTAACCTGACACATAGCAAGAATTTAATAAATACTTGGTGATTATTTGTTCAATATTGTACACTATTTCAAAACATAAAGAGCCATTTTCTATAATAAAGAAGAGATAGACTAATATGTTTTCAAATATCAAAAACATAATAAAACATTGAAACAACAGATATACAAGAAATGTACTATATTGATTTTTTTTTTTTTTTTTTGCTTTTTGGTAAGGCAATTGGGGTTAAGTGACTTGCCCAGGGTCACACAGCTAGGAAGTGTCTGAGACCAGATTTGAACTCAGGTCCTCCTGACTTCAGGGCTGGTGCTCTAACCACTGTGCCACCTAGCTGCCCCACTATATTGATTTTTAAAACAAGTTTAAAATTCACTTATTAGTATAGTGTCATAAGAAAATTATTTCTGATGCTACATAAGTAGTGAGCTAATGTCAAAGCTGTTTCAAAGCTATTGATCTTGTAACAACATTCTTATGCAATGACTTTATTTCTGTTCCAACAAATGACTCATGTAGATATAATATTTACACTAAAGCAAAATGACAAGAATTTGTCCAGTTGTTACTAAATTGCCAGATTTGATTGACTGAGAATGAAAGTTCATTTTAGGTTTCTCTCAAATAAGAATAAGTATCGAATACTAAAAAAAAAAAAAAAAACATGAATTATAAAATGCAATGAATTCATTTTTAAGTGAACAAAATATTGCCTTATGACATTTAAAGTTTTATGGAATGTTTTCAACATTTAAAGGTCAATCATCAATCATTATCATAGATTTCACTTGACATGGATTCAATCATTATTTCAATAAATACACCTAGCCAGAAGTAGTAGCATATATCTATTTCCCTGGTAACTAGGGGAAGATGAGGTAAGCATATCATTTGATTTCAGGAGTCCTGACCTGCAGCAGGGCAAAAGCTACTCAAGTATCCACACTAAGTTTAGCAATAATATGGAAAACCTATATAAATGAGGGAATGAGGCACAGAGCTTCCAAAGTGGAATGAAATGACACAGAGCCAGTGAAAGCTTCAATGATAATTAGCAGTGGAGGATGGTTTGCAAGTGAGTACTGTATTATCAGCCTAGGAAAAGTTTAGATGAGATAAAAATAATAACAATGGAGATGATGCTGCATCTCAAATCTTTAATGCAGATGCATTGTTTGCCATTGTCATTTGGTTTATTTGGTTTTTAAGTCCAGAATTCCCATCTTTTTCATTTGGAGACTGTCATGTTAAGAAGGGAAAAGGTAATAGTTAGATGGTTAATATGTACTCTGCAAATGGTGTAAGTTGGATGACATAGTATGTTTTTTTTTTTAAATCACAGACATGTAGAAGAAGAGGGAGAATACTGATCTTATTAAAGTTGGATGCTTGTCTTAGTTATGTGCTCTGAATCATTAAAAGCACTACATAATTTTTCAAAACAATTCAGTCTAATCTTTTCTTCCTCTTTAAATCTGGGCCAAGTTCATTGTTCAACTATCTGTTCAAGATACAGTTATTTATGAACCATTTTTCTAAGAGTTACTCATCTAAATACATGTGATGGGGTATTTAATAGTTATTGTTTATCCACTTGTTCCCCCACCCACTCTAGGTAGTTATGCAAAAGAATGTAGATAATTTTGGATTTCATCTAGACCTAGGCAAAAATTCTTCAATGATACATCAAAGGACATACTTGTGAAGCAATTATGTAGCAAATTTACATCTGTGAGATGCAGCAAGTCATTTAAACTCTCTGTGCTGTCAGGCAACTCATTAAGATTATGAGTTGTAGAACAGGTGCTGATCTGTTTTGGTCAAGGGAATTTCCCCATTTAGAGTTCCCAATACTAATGAAAAAAACAGATATAGTTAAAAAATAATAGATGATGTAAATGCAAAATCTATCTACTTTTGAATTTTGCTGATATCCTGCAAAAGCTGATAACTTACGGTACTTATATATTCTCCCTTCTTGTCCCTTCATTCAGTTCTGAAATATGATTATCTATTAGTTGGTTAATATCAATTTATCCAAAAATTAAAATCCAAGTTATTGGGAGGTAAGGAGAGGATTTATCTGAAATATACATTCCATCATTTATAATAATTCAGAAGCAGCTAATGCAGTAAAATGCTGTGCCTCAGGAAGACCTGAATTCAACACTTACAAGTGGTGTGACCCTGAGGAAAACATTTATCTTCTGTTATCTGAGTTTTCTCAGTTATAAAGTAAGAAGAATAATAGCACCTCCCTCCCAAGATTGTGGTGAAGTTGTAATTAGATAACATTAGAAAAGCACTTTAACACAGAACCTGGTACATAGTAGGTACTATATTAGCTATTTGTAATTATTAAAATTATTCATTAATCCTAAAATTATGGCTTTTTAAAAATTAAAATATATGATTATTCTAAAGTTATATAGTCATGAGATTAGAATTTTGACCTCAAATTATATTAGATATGAATTTCATTTTATTCAAAAGCAAGCAGTTTCAAAAATATTAACTATTCAATTATTATAATATCTATGCTGTATTTTGGTATTCTGCAACCAGTGAAAACAAACCTTACAAGCTGGATTTTGATCTTGTGTAATTGCTGAAACAAGTCTTACTCACTAGAAACATCATGTGACAGAACCTTTAATATTATCAATGTTCCTTGTTAGATACTGTTGTGGTTTTTTTTAATTGCGAGTAATGCCAACATTTAAAGAAGAAACAATGCTAAAAAAAACAATTTCCAAATGAACTATCAGAAAAAAAAACAAAACAAAACAAAAAAGTTGGTAAATCTAGCAGTGCTGATCCAAAGGGAATAATGAGTTAGTTGAACATCATAACTGACCAACAAAAAAACAATGTCCTGTGATTTTTGAGGCATTGTAGCAATCAAAAGCTCAAGTTCTATCTAATTACTTTGCATCAAGCAGGTGCAAATTAACAAAGAATTGCTTCTCTAATCAGATACTGGAGTTGTACTCAGTAGAATTCAGCTTAAACTCCAGCTCTCTGACTTCATATGAGCTGATGAATGACAATCCCTCTGAACTTTTCTTTCCTCTTGGATGGAATGCAAATTTATAGTACTTGCACTTGTTATCTTGGGTTCCACTTGGGTATGTGTGAAAGATAAAAGCATTCTGTAAAGTTCAATATCCTGAGTAAAAGAGTATATATATTTTTGTTCTTACTACATCACATCTTTTTTTTAATGTACATAGTATAATAGGATCATGAAACTATGTCCACTCAAGCAAGACACACACTTCTTGTTGTTGAACTATTAGTCTCCCACTCAGGGAGCCCCATCTTTTATATATTATCTTACAAAAATTATTTATATTAATCCATTTTATAAATACAAATTTATATTTACTTATTTATGTTTTATCTAGATAAAAATATTTTTAATTTTATCTATTCTTCTTAGTCTACTTCTTTGACAGGTTAATCTAATCATTTCTAAAACAAAACTCATCTTTACTCCAAAATCTTTTTCTATTGATACTAGTGTACTCCTAGTCACCCAAGCTTAAAATGTCAGGGCTAATATTGATTCTTCTTCCTCATTTGCCTACATCAAATAAGTTGCTAATTCCTTTTGAATATGCCTCTGAAGTACCTCTTTATTTCCCCAATTCCCTTATTTTAATTCCTACTATAAATACTCTAGTTAATGCTTTCCAAACTTATTGCCTAGACTCTTTCAATAAGTTCCCAACAGGTTTCCTTCTCTTTAGAGGAGTTCCTAGTCTAGAATCTAGTCTTTTCCTCTATAATCAGGGTATATCACTTTGAAAGCTGTCTTCTCACTCTATCCCTCAGTTGTGTCAGCCATATCCTATATGTTAACAGCAATTATAGGGGCTTATAGGGTTCAAAAAAGAAGCAAATAAACCAGAAGGCATGAAACATGTTTTTCTTGTTATACATATCATAGGTCCCTGGTGCCCAAAGCCAAGATGTGTTCCATTTTGCCATTTCCTAGGACTCCCCATGGTGTTGTTCTTGAAGCTCCTACTTCATGCTTCTTCAATTTAAGAAGTGCATAGGACCCTAGTTCCATTCACTTTTACAAAGAGATATTTACTTGAAAAATATAGTAAAAAACAAACCCCCCAAAACAAAACAAAAAAAAAACATAAGAACATTCCTCCCCAACACCAAGATTGCATAATCCTGTCCCCTCTCACATCATCTCTAGGGAGCTGAGGATAAGAGGATTAAAACTCAGTTCTAATATGACTTTTTTTCGAAGTTTCAAATCCTTCTTGGATTGACATTTCTGTATATGGGTTTCTTAAGGCTTCCCTACAGATCTGACAGCAACATCTGACTTAGAATCATGATTCCAGAGTGTTTATGGCTTGAATTTTCAGTCCTGAGGTCTCTAGCACATATCTGTGCTCACAACTAAAGCAAAATAGCCCAAATGGCCACGTCTGTTTCTTTGGACCACAAGACCCAAAGGGATAAATGGGAAGGCAGCTTTTCCCTTATCTTAATGCATGCTATCTGTTCTGAGCTTGAATATGACCATCACCCTTAGAAAGAACCAGAAATAGAGAGTGAGATTATCCCAATCTAATAGTTTTAAAGGTGCAGCCTGTTCTTATGTCTTATCAGCAGAAAGAGCCTGTTCCCACATAAGTAACAGAACAGAATTATCTTCTCCCAGAATCTGGTTCTTGTTCTTTGACTTGCATGATTCCATTGTTGGCACATCTAGCATAGGTAAGCAATGTTGCCTCTGAAAGAATTCAGGTTCAGTCTCCAATCCACTTAAAGGCATTTTAATGAGATTTATGCACTCAGTGGGTGGGTCAAGCTCCCTGAAAAAGTAAACAACCCAGCAAAGCAAGACAAGGATTTTTATAGAGTAAATAATGCTGATTATATCACAAGATAGATATGTAAAGATTGAGTGTATATAAGTTTGCTAATATGGGGAAGTCCTAAAGCCTTAGTGGAACTGTGCATTGGTTACCTAGAATGCAATTGGAAAACCTACCTTGGGGAATATTAATGTATGGTAATGATATTATAACTAGCATAGCTTTGGCCAAGAACAGCAAAGTAAGGGAACTGTGCAGGAGCTATCCTATTCTACAAACTATTGGTGCTGCTTTTATATAGGCTGATTTCTATCGGTAGATCTAAAACAGATGGTATGGTTGCTAGGGCATGCTGACCTCCCTGTTGCTATAGTGATTTCTGTGGGGTTCAGGGATGGGAGCAGCAGTGGGGCTGGGGCAACAATTAGAATCCCATCACCATCATCTTAGGTTATCTGGCTATTCACAAACCTCATTACACACATTTTCCCTCAAACAAGGTTTAAGGGGGAAAAAAAGCAAAATGCTGCAGGGGGAAGAAACTACTGAAGAACAGAGACCATGATAGACAAAAGATATAGCCAGCTTCCAGAGATAGGACAGGGTAGATATAACCAGGCCCCAGCTTCTCAAGATTGAGATGTACTGAATTTAGGGTGACAACTAAAACAGAAATTGGGGTCAATTTGTCCCACAAAAAGGCTCTCCTCACACTCTGTATTCCTTGTATTTCTTCAACCCTACACACTACTATACTTCCTCTTTAATAAGCTTGGATTCTTGAGTCTTTATACTCATTCTATTAGGCCAATTCATCTTTTCTCAGTGGTCATAGCTTTTCAGAGAGATGAAAAACCAATCCAAACTCTGTTAGAGCTGGCCTGTATCAGCTTGAAAGCCAATTATGAAATTTAAATGTAAGCATTCACACTTCAGAAACAAACAAATACTACAAGTCAAGGCTTTATGTGTTGTTTCATAGATTGTCTAGATTAGTGGCCAAACTAAAATAAAAATGTCCCCCCTGAAGGCAGCATATTGACTCAGAAAACTACAAATTAATTTTACCTATGTTGTATTGTATTTTTATTTATTCTGTTAAACATTTTTCATTTTAATCTGGTTTACAGGAATTTTCCCAGTCTGTTTCTGGCCCCAAGCTACTAGTTTGATAATACTTAACTAGATTTAAGAAAAGTGATGGAAAAATATTAATAAGGCAGATGAAACTTTAAAATCTCATATTTTCAAAGAGACAGTTGCCATTCCTGAGAAGCTCTTATTAACCCCTTGAGATAGCTATCCTAATCTACCATCCACTTACACATGGACAGATTTCTAGCCTCCTATTTGTTTTCTTTTTTATTTAAGTTTTAAAATTTGTTTTAAATTTAAATACAAATTATGTAAAAGGAAAAGAAAAAAAAGTTGCTATGTATACAGCAGAATATGAGAATTCAATGAAACACAATACATTTCCATTTCAAGAAAACCTATTATTAAATACTACACATTGTTTTCAAAACTGTTTAGTTTTTCTTTGCTTCCTTGTAGATTATCTGCTGTGTACCTACTTCTTTACGTATTTTTCTCCTTCCCAAGTAAGGCCACAATTAAGTGTGTTTCTGTGTATGCAAACACACATATATAGATATACCTTCATAATACATATACACATATACATATGACCATATTTTCACTTGTCATCTGTTTTTCTGAAGGTGGGTAGTATCTTCCTTCATTAGTCCAAAATCTACTATGTTTTCCCAAATCAACTGACTCATCATTTCCTTCATCATAGCAATATTCCAACCCAATCACAGTCTGACAGATTATCTATGAAAGTTTTTCCCCAATTTTCTGCATTCTTTCTATTCTTGAAAATTTTTATTTAAAATTTGATTTTAAATAATCAAAATAATCCATTTTACACTTCAGCAACGCTCTTACCTTATAATAAAGTTTAAGATCTGATACTTACTGAATCTGCTTCCTTTACGTTATGTTGCTTCCAATATGTTTTTTCTTTAAACTGGGAGCTTTGAAACTTAGTTATGATATTCTCTTTGTATAATTCTAGCTTTTCAAGGAATTATTTTCTTTCTTAAAATTTAGATTCTATATTTCAAGTTAGTTGACTTTCTTTTGATATATATATTTTTTATTTTCTTGGATTGCTCTTATTTTTAATCTATTTTAATCTCTTTTATTTGAGTTTTAAAGTCCTTAAGTTCCTCCAAGAAATCTTGTTTTTTGTATTTGTAACCATTTAACATTTCTCATTGAAAAAGGAGTGGCTTAAAGACAACTCGAGGTACCCCTACACACCTCTAAGATTGGCTAAAATGACAGGAAAAGATAATGATAAATGTTGGAAAGGATGTGGGAAAACTGGGAAACTGACACTTTGCTGGTGGAGTTGTAAACTGATCCAACCATTCTGGAGAGCAATTTGGAACTATACCTAAAGAGTTATCAAACTGTGCATACCCTTTGACCCAGGAGTGTTTCAATTGGGCCTATATCCCAAAGAAATCTTAAAGGAAGGAAAGGGACCCACATGTACAAGAATGTTTGTGGCAGTCCTTTTTGTAGTGACAAGAAACTGGAAACTGAATGGATGCCCATCAATTGGAGAATGGCTGAATAAGTTATGGTATATGACAGTTATGGAATTCTATTGTTCTATAAGAAATTATCTGCAGGATAATTTCAGAGAGGCCTGCAGAGATGTACATGAACTGATGCTAAGTGAAGTGAGCAGAACCAGGAGATCACTGTACATGAGAACAAGATTATATGATGATCAATTCTGTTGCACATGACCCTTTACAACAAAGAGATGATTTAGGCCAATTCCAATAGTCTTGTGATGAAGAGAGCCATTTCTACCCAGAGAGAGGACTGTGGGAGCTGAGTGGGGATCATAATATAGTATTTTCACTTTTTTTTTTTTTTTTTTTTGATTTTTATTTTCCTTCCAATTTTTCTTTTTTTTTTTTTTTTGGTCTGATTTTTCTTATGCAGCAAGATTATTGTGGAAATATGTATAGAAGAACTGCACAAATTTAATATATATTGTATTGCTTGCCATCTAGTGGAGGGGGTGGGAGGGAAAGAGAAATCTGGAACACAAGATTTTGCAAGGGTGAATGATGAATATTATCCATAAGTATGTTCTGAAAACAAAAAGTGTTAATTAAAAAAAAAAGTAAAAGGAGTAGTTTTTTAAGCTCCATTATCTTCCTCTAAATATGAATCCACATCTTCTCAATCCCCATAGTAGCTACTTATGATTGGATTCTTTCTCCTTTGCCTACTCATTTATTTATTTATTTATTGTTTTATTTTTTTTTTAGCAGCTATTCATATAATCAAGTTCTAGACCTCATGTATGGGTATAAGGCTTCAAACTTCAGGTTATTTTCTGAGATCTGTCTAAGGGTTCAAATTTAGGCTCTCCTTTCCACTCCTAACTCAAGGCTAGAGCCTACTGTCATATGGTCTAGAAAATCATCTTTCTCTTGATCATTTATCCCTCTGGTGGCTGCAAAATACAGCTGTCCTCCTTGCCCAGGGTCTCTTGTTTTCTCTAAGTGCCCACAGCCTCAAGGGTCCCTGTCCCTCTGCCACTACACTCACCAGAGCTCCTTTCCCCCATAGCAACAGCCCAGCCCCTACACATCTGGTCTGTACAGCTGTGATTAGTATCCCCCAACAGTGGAAGGATTTCATTCTTCTCCTACTCAGTCATCAGATCCCAACAAGTCCTAGAGATTTCAATTTCTAAAGCAGAGGCTGCCTCCCAACTCCAAATGCCTTCAGGATTTGTTTGTTGATTCTGACAATTTGGCCAGGAGGTGTTTGAACTTCACTGAAGCCAAACTGCTATCCCTGGAGATCATTTCTTTCCTAACATCTTCTTAGGCTGTTTTGAAAAAAAAAAACAACTGCTTTCCCCTGGTTTTGTTTATTTTCACTGCTCCAAATACCCTCTGAGGTAATATTCTGTCTTTTTTGTGGAAGTTATTTGGAAAGCTAATGATTTCCTGACCCATTCTGCCATCTTCCCAGAATCCTCTCTCTCCTCTTCATTTTCAATATAGTTTTGAGATTAGACTCCCACCTTATTGATCTTCATACCTCTCTTTTTCTCAGTTTTGCCTGAGCCCCTTTCACTCTGTATTCAGACTACCTGACTTTTCTAGTCCCCTGATTAAAACACCATCACAAGTACATTAGCTGGATAAATAACCCAGTGGGATGAATTTTTTTTTTCTTAAATCAATTTACCTGATAGAACAAAACATTAACAACTATTTTTAGTAAGCAGACCTTAAAGAAAATAGGAATATACTCCCAAAATAATGAATATCAGGCAAAAAAATTATTTTCCTGTTTAAAGGGTTTAAATTTCACTAGTTAGAATTCTTAAGTTGAAACAAATTTTCCATCATTTTTCCCTCTCTCTGATAATCATTCATAGAGATTACAAGCACACACACACACACACACACACACACACACATTCCTTTTTTAAACTTAACTTCAAATGATACATCATTCAGTTCAAAATGTTTGGATTACTTTCTGGAAAATTCCCAGCTGCTCATAATTTTAAGGTTAATTCACTGTTTATGCCATATTTAGGAGACCATACATTAGTTCCATATCTTTGCTTTACTTCTGCAGTCTCTATATGCACTTGATAAATCTTCCTTCTACAGCTAGCTTTATAATTAAGAAATGTTTTGCCAACCTTGAACTTAACATGCCTGCACATAGATAATATTTCTTCACAGCCTTCTAGCCCATATTCCTAAAATACAGCAAGGGGCAATTTAGCAGACCTGATGCTCAGACAATGCACTGTTTTATCACTTGTTTTCTTGTTCAGATCCTTTCTCTTCTTTCTTGCAGAAATTGTGTCTTTTGCATTATACTATCACCTGCCACTATAACACTTTGACATGCGTGTTATCGTATCATCTG